>VUQI01033842.1:0-14912 GCA_015106735.1 Paratilapia polleni | reverse complement strand
AAACCCCACACCCCAAAAAAAAAAAAAAATAAAATAAAATGAAATAAAAATAACTAATTAATTAAATGAATAAATGAAGAAAGAAAGAAAGAAAGAAATACAGTACACTTCAAAGATATATCACAAGAAATACAAAAAGAGGATGTTACATGTGAATTATTGTGTTTTTCCTCACCCCACAGAGGATCTTCAGTTCAAAGAGTCAGACTAGTGATAAATATGTCACTGGTACCAAGCCAGGATAAGGCATTACTAGCTTTAAACCCCTCAGCACTGATGAAAAAAAGACTTACTGCACATACAGAGAAACCGGTACTTTCAGCAACACAAAGCTCTTCACACACATACATAAACTAATGCTTTGACAATAAGTTGTAAAAATGAGAGTGACCTTTCTCGTCTAGTTTCACAGGACAGATGACAGTCATCAGCAGAACACTATGTGGCCAGGGAGGCTGCATTGGATCCCTCACTGTTTTCCATCTCTGTTTTACGCTTATTTTATGTCCATTTGAACAACTGGAGTTTTATCAATAATGCAAGACAACAAGGCCAAAACACAAAAGATCAGATTTTTATAATATGAATGCAGTATTATACATAATGCAGTGATTCAGCTTATGTGTTTTTCCACATTTCTGTTTTAATCAATCAAGCTATTAATGTTTAACAGCAATTAACATTCAAATTTAACCATAAGAAACAGATTTGCTGTGGCCCTATTGAATAATGGGAAAGGGAAAGGCTCTTTAGAGTATGTTGCTCCAGCCCCTGAGGTTTAACAACTAAAGATTTGGATTAACTACTACTGTTAAGTCTACATGTCTAAGTTGAGGGGTTTTAGGCATTTCCAAAATGTAAACTCTCTCACTGCAGTAAAATTTGTAATGATCAAGATTAAATAATGTGTGAATATTTATGTCTGTGGATGAGTGTATGTCTATATTGTTTTCTCCAATCACAGTATTTATGCATACACTTTGTAACTGTATGCATTTGATAGTGTACTAGTCTCTCTGAGTTCATTTGCTCTAGCTTGTGTACTCACATACCTCCATATGTCTCATAATCCAGGAGACTGGCACACATCATACCGTTGGGAGCAAGGGAATTCAGAGCTGTTCTGCCACATTCATCCGTCTAAAGACACAGACAGAGAGAACTTATGTGGCAGTGTTTAGCATATTACACAAAATAAAGAAAGATTTTGACTACACACAGGGAACGGCTGCCTCACTGAATGAGGAATCAACTGTGGTGAAGATTCAAAGGGGCAATTTTACACTAGCTTATGAGAAAGGGAGTAAATAGAGGGATGCACACTGCCTAGAGACCGCCAGATGTTACACAAGGGAATCTATCTGCAGCAAGAGTGACCAAGGGTGGAATGATTCTAAATTGGCTCTGAAAAATTGGGTCCTCACATACAAACAGATGAAGGAAATATTTGGGATACAGAGTGCTTCATGAAAAATGGTTGTCACTTTAATTCTGTGCATTTTTCATTTCCACTGCTGAGAAGGTTATCAGCTGTTTTTCTGCCTCTTGTTATATTATCTAATAAACTGTACAACAGAGTTTAGTCACATTTAGTGGAAAATCTAGCCATGGCACAAGAAGTGACTACATTTTAGTGTGAATCTAAATTTAGATTTTCAAAGAATTTTAACATTGCAACATTTTGAAATTTTATTTTCTATTTTCCAGTATTACTAACTGAATTAGAGAAAAGGCTAACAAACAAACAAACACAAAACAATAATAAATGAGTCATCCATCTTCAGATCACATCAAACAAATGTTCAAATGTTGTGCATATTAAAAAAAAAATCTAGGGATACTACCATCCAGTTCACACTGAGCAGATGTTAGTGCTGTGCTACCACAGGTGACCATCCTGAAACCTAAATAAATATTAGCAGATATAATCACAATTATAACTTAACAGCTTTCCATTAACATTTCAACCATTTTTTAGTAATAGAGCATACTGCAATTCTTTGGTTGGTAGTGTTTTTGCCTTAGCCTAGCAGATGCAAATGCTCCGCTGCTGTAAGTGGGTATAATGAATATTAGATACTCTACTATCTCTCTGTTTCTTAACTTCTGAATTCATTAAAAATGGGAAAACGTGAATGGAAGCATATTTAATTGCTAGCTTTACCTTAACTTAGGCTTCATTAATGTTCCTATGAGTTGTTGATTGGACCCTTATAGTTTTACTATTGTAACATCTTAGCAACCATAACCCAAGTCTTCCTAGAAGTATAATGTCTCTGTTATAACCATTGCATTACATCACCCAAGGGAGGAATGTAAAAGCTAATGTTAATATCAATACAGTCATTTTGAGCTGGAACTTCAATTCTGAAATAAATAATATTTGAATGATTTAGGTAAAAATTGGCAGATTTGTGTCCTCTGTGGGTACATTGTGTAAATTTGTCCTCTTATGACAAATTTGTCCTCTTATGACAACAGTCTGTCTAAAAAAAAAGTAGATAATAATAATAACAAAAATAACTGTATAATCTAAGGGTTTAAAATACTAAGTCAGTATTGTCGACTCAGCATACATTAGCTTCAAAAGTAACTAAACATTATTCAAAGTTAGCATTCCTTGCCAAGCTGATTTGGGCTACAGTAGATTCCGCAGTAGATTCTCTTCAACTTCTTATCTGGGAATATCCATTTACCTGATGATGATGATAATAATAATATTAATAATAATACTAATACTAATACTACTACTGCTAATAAAAATAACACAAATGTATTTGCAAGCACAAATAAATCAACAACTAAATACCCTGTGTGTTAATAAAAAAAAAAGTTTTTTGGTTGTGTGTTTATTTATTTTTTGTTGTGACTGGGTAGCACTATTATTGTAAACAATATCTTAAATGAAAATCAATCATTACACTACACATTTAGAGACAAACCTTTATCTCTTTTTGCCTTTTACAAGTTTAAAATCTATTCTGTGACGGGTTGCAACATGACAGTGTATTTACTAATTAGTATATCAGTATTGGAATGCAGACTGGCCTGCACAGCCTAAAAACATGTTCTGGCAAATACCTTCTGTCATGTGTCCTGAGCAATTTGATTTGATTTTCTGTCAGCCCTTATTAAGGCCAATGGAAAGAATGAAGTGAAAGTAAAGATGCAATTAAATACAACTTCAAAACTTACAAAGAAATAGCCATAAAACAACAAAACAGAAGTACACAAGTAGAACTGTTACACTTGAGCTTGGTTGAACTTCTTGTAGCTGGTGCAAAGAAACTGGATGATTTCATGCTGTAATTCAAAGATACTGCATCAGATGGCTAATCCCATAAAAACAATAAAAATATACCCCAGGATGGGACTGCTGTGTGTTCAAACCCTGTTATCCATCTCTTGAGATGTTATGATTCCATGGCAGATGGGAGAGGCGAGAGGCAACAGCGTAGTGCACTCTGATCATTGCACTGGGAAAACTGTTTGTGAATGTGAGTGTGTGTGTGTGTGTGTGTGTATCCTTGAGGTTGAAGGAACCACTGGTGTAATCATTCTGTGTGTTAGCTATGGCAGGTGGCTGGCAGTCAGGCATGCTCCATGTTAAATCTTTATTGATCTTTTATCTTTAAAGAAGTAACAGAGAGGCCTTTTGTTTCTGCATCACAGCTAGCGGTTGTAGTCTGTGGAGTTGACGTACACATTGTAAATGATAACAGGGCAGTGAATGTATATTTAGTACATGTACAAACCAATTCCGAAACATTTGGAAGCTGTGTAAAATATAAATAAAAACAGAATACAATGATTTGTAAATCTCATAAACCTCATTTACTCACAATAGAACATAGAAAACATATCAAATGCTTAAACTGAGAAAATATTAGCTCATTTTGAATTTGATAGCAGCAACATATCTCAAAAAAAGTTGAGAGAAGGGAACAAATACAAAGCAAGTGCTACTAAAAAGAAGCCGCTGGAGCAACATTTTAGGTTAATTGGCAACAGGTCAGTAACGTGACTGGGTATAAAAAGAGCATCTTAGAGAGGCAGAGTTACTCAGAAGTAAAGATAAGCAGTGGTTCACCAGTCTGCAAAGTACTGCATCTACAAATTGTGGAGCAATTTCAGAATAATGTTACTCAACGTAAAATTGTGAAGACTTTGAATATCTTATCATCTACACTACATAATATCATCAAAAGATTCCTAGAATCTGGAGAAATCTCTGGAACAAAGTCGAAAATCGATACTTGAAGCCCATGATCTTCGGGTTCTCAGGTGGCACGGCATTGAAAAAGGCATGATTCTGTCACTGAAATCACTGCATGGGTTCAGGAACACTTCCAGAAATCATTGTCTGTGAACATAGTTTGCTGTGCCATCCACAAATGTAGGTTAAAGCTCTGTCATGCCATATGTGAACATGTGAACAAATGCTGCCATCTTCTCTTGACTAAAGCTCATTTAAAATGTACTGAGGCAAAGTGGAAAACTGTTCTGTGGTCAGACAAACTGAAATTTGAAATTCGTTTTGGAAAACATGGATGCCACAAACTCAAGAGGAGAGGGACCATCCAGCTTGTTATCATCATTTAGTTCAAAAGCCTGCATCTTTGATGTATGGGGGTACATTAGTGCCTATGGAATTGGCAGCGTGCACATCTGAAAAGGCACCATCATTGCTGAAAGGTATATACAGGTTTTAGAGCAACACATTCCCCCCATCCAGTCAATGTCTTTTTCAGGGAAGGCCTTGCGACAAGAGAATGCTAAAATGCATACTGCATCTGTTACAATAGCATGGCTTTGTTGTAGAAGGGTCCAGGTGCTGAACTGGCCTGCAGTCCAGACTTTTCACCAACTGAAAACATTTGGTGCATCATGAAATGAAAAATATGACCAAAGACCCAGCACTGTTGAGCAGATAAGAATGGGACAACATTTCTCTCCCAAAGGTCCAGCAACTGGTCTCCTCAGTTTCCAGATATTTAGAGTCTGTTGTTAAAAGAAGAGGGGATGCTACACAGTGCTAAACATGGCTCTGTCCCAAAGTTTTTGAGACGTGTTGGTGCCATCAATTTCAAATTGACCTTATATTTTTCTTAAAATGGTACATTTTCTCAGTTTAAACATGTGATATATTTTCTGTGTTCCATTGTGAATAAAATGCGGGTTTATGAGATTTGCAAATCATGGCATTCTGCTTTTATTTACATTTTATACAGCGTCCCAACTTTTTTGGAATTGGGGCTATAGAAGTAGACTGACTCAATTCATTTGCCACAGAAATCCAGCTATTTTTCTTTGTTTGCTTTACAGTACATGTTGTTTCTCTTCTGTTTTGGACTGTAATTATTGTACTTGCCCCTATGAGATAAAGAGCCAGACTAGGACCACTGTCTTGAGTCTGGCATTCAGAGTTAAAAGTTCCCATAAGTCATTGGTCTCTGTTTCAGAAGCTTCCCTCACTTGTTGTGACTTTGACTTTCTTCTCTATTGTGCACCAGTTGAAGAAAAAAGAAAAGAGAAAAATCCACAGACATGAAACTGCAATGGGAAATTTGTTAGGTGCCGCCACTTTCTCAGATGCCATAGTGAACTAAGCAAAGGAATCTTTGAGGAAGCAAAGGGACTTTTAATGAACCGGCACGTTATTGATCTGTGGACAAAACAGTCGTTAATTATGTGCGGGTGGGCATTTAATTGAGGGAGTGAAAGAAGGTCTCTGCTTGCTAAGCTAATGCACGGTCAAGAATGAAGAGAATTTGATTGAGTTCTGTGCCATTGGGGTAAAGGATGAGACACAAACGATCACTCAGCCGATGCCTCTAGATCTTCCTCTCTCCCTCTTGCATCTTTTCTTTCTCTGCATATCCCTTTCTTTGTCTTTTATTAAGTGCCACTTGTGTCATTCCACTATTCTTTTGTTTTCAAATTAGGAGGAAATGCCTTCCATTGACTCATTTTGCTCAACTTTGTATTCTCTTTTGTCATCTGTTCAACCCACTCTTGCCAATCTTTGATTTTTCTTTTTTTTTTGTTTTACTTGTATAAAAGGCAGCAGTAAAGTGTCTAAAGCAAGAGAGACTCTGGAAGACTAGCATATTGACTCAGCATGTTGTGTGTGGATATTTGTGTGTGTGTGTGTGTGTTTATGTATTATGGTGTCCATCTTTCTGTGGTTTGTCCAATCTTGTGTATATCTTTGACTTGTAGTTGTCAGTTACCATCAGGCAGTCAACTGTTTTATGGCTCTGCTCAGTGAGCCATATTATGTGCAAGCAAAATCTGCTCTATCTCTGCTGAGTGCCTGTGTGAACCTTCTGAAACTGATGGTCATTTAATTCAAATGATTATTCTGTTACCTTACATTAACTAAGAAACAAATCCAACATTAACTAAGAAACAAAGAGAGTGGCAAAACATTGCTAATTACAATAAGGTGGAAACATTTAAATGCAGTATTAGCCTGTCTGTTATAATGAGCTGCTGTTATAATGAGCTGCTGTTTAACACAGCATGAGCTTTTCATTCTTTTAATTTCTAAAGTTAAATTCTGTTAAATGAAGACTTCCAAGTACACACAAACCAGGACACTAAACACATGGGGTCATTAGGTCATCTGTTTAGAGCAATCAGATTAGACTTAAGTCATCAGTCTCAATGTGGCATACACCTAAAACAACCATATAACCACACACTGCAGACATTTCAGTAGCTGAATGAAAGTGATGTTCAACTGAAGAACTACATTGTGTAATCCCTACAGGGGATGAGTTGTGTTGCTTATCCATGAGTGTAGAAGCTCAGCATGACTTAGATTCTCATTAAAAGGAGCTTATTTATCTGTACACCTCCTAAAGAATCAAGGCTGGCGTCTTGAAGTCTTTGGGCTGGCAGCAATTACCATACCTATCAAGTAGCTTCATAACACCTGTTCTGTGTCATAAGAAAGATGTGCCAAGCTATTACTCAGTTTTCACAAGGTTTAAGTACTGAATGCACTCTCAAAATGGATTTATGTAAAAGGATCAATTTCTTTGCATGAAAAAAAAAAACATCAATTTTAGTAGTTAAAAATGTAGCTTTGCCATGTTTTACTGTTTTGAGAAAAGGGAATGGTATCTTGTAGTTGTAAGGTTTTTAAACCTCTTGTGTTTAGTGATTTTAACTGCAACTATTGCAGATATACTTTGCATTTGCTAACATTAAGTTTAGAGATTGTTATTCTACATTTCAAACTATACAGATTTTTTTTTTTTAAAAATGTACTTTTAAGATAAATGCCTTTCATTATCTTTGTTTCAATCACTATATATTTTGCCAGTTCTTTATGACTCTTGCTAACTTCATTATGAGTTTAATTTTGCAGCTCCCATGCCACATTCACATCATATGGCACACATCGGCTCCACATCCAGCAGAAGTATAATTTAATGCAATTTTGTCAATTAAAATTAACTTTGCTTATTTTATAGCCTGCGATCAGTTAGTCTGTAAAATCAGCTTGCTGTCACGGGTTATCCCTTCCATGATGCAGTCTCTGACTTGAGTGCGATCACTAATTCTTCAATGAGCAGTTTTACTCTATGCTGAAATGATTATGGGCAGCTTCATTAATAACATAAATCCTTGATATGAGTATTTTCAGTCCTAATTTAAATTTCTGTGCAATTCCTAGGAGTGACTGTGGAATGCTTGATAAATATGTACTCTGATCCTATATGATGAAATGCAAAGCAACTTCTTGAGCACAGGGTATTCAGTATCCAATTTAGCATATGAAAAGATAAATCCATTTTATTTTTTATACCTCTTTAATAATGCAAACATTCCTCTAAATTTTCACATAGTGTCAGGGACTGGTTGTAGAAAATTCCTCTGCTGATTGTATTGTGTGACTAGTAGACATAATACTCCAATGCTGCTTGGAGGGCTATTACTGTCATAGTAACAGGGGGTCATTAAATGGCTAGCAGCTGTGACTATTTGTTTTCTTTTATGTTACCTCAGCCCTGCAGCTGTGTTCTGTGTGTATGAGCATGAAGAGGAATATATAGATGATTGAGTGTGCAGGCTCCTGTGTGTGTGCATGTACGTGTATTTTTTTTATTATTATTTTTTTAATCATGCACAAGCATGAGAATATGAAGTATGTATCAAGTATCCCTGTGTGTGTGCACGTGTGTGTTTGATGGAGTTTTTTTTCAGTTTTCTTTTCTTAGTGTCCTAACTTTCCATTGCTCTGTGATAAATGTGCAGTACCAGTGTTCATGCGGGGCCTTAAAATGAAATGGTGAGCTGGCCTCTGTTGGAGCACTGCATACTGTGGTCAGACACGTCACTGATATGGACCTACTGACGGTGCGTTTGTGTATTTTTCGTTTTGTGGTTTTCCTTTTCACTTAGCTGCTCCTTTACACCAATTAAACAGGACACTTTTTTTTTTTTAAATTAAGTATTCATCTTGAAGCATACTTAATGTATTGTCATTTGACATGGTTCTAACCAGAAAGAAAAAAAATAGAAAAGAAAAAATTATCTTTGATTATGTTTGTTTTTGTTATAGTCTGCTTGCTGTTGAAATAAATTATATTCAGTACACAGTATTCATGTTATGCTTTGTGAATTTGATAAAATGTTTTCCATTTATCATTACAACCACACTAAGTGTATTTATAAAGGTTATAGGCACTGTATATGTTTAGATTTTATTTCTGTGTTGTAATCCTGTCAGGGAAGTGTGTGATTGGTCCCAGATTTCTTCTGGAGCAGATGTTATGGGCTCACAGTGCCATGATCTCAACATCATCTAAAAGAATTTGTGTTGTCAAAGGCAAAGCGTCAAAGGCAAACCCAAGTTTCATTTGATTTGGGGTTTATTTATATTTATTTTAAATGATATCTTTCAGTACACAAAACCTTTGCACAGCACAATTGTGAAAATAGCCAAAAATAGGTGACATTATCTTTAAGCCATATTGGTTACACATATTTAGTGTGATCAGTAAATTACAAGGTTACAGGCACAGACTATTGGCCCCTTAGGAAGAAAAAATGGATCACATATGCTTTTTTATTAATGTGACATGAGATGTGTGTGATCAGTTTATTCACATCTATGCACTTACTGTAGGTGCCTGTCTATCACTCATCACTATGTAGAGCAAGGCTGAGGTCAGAAACAGCCACTTACTCACAGCCTTGGACAGGAAAGTCAACCCACACAGACTCTACTACCTGAACACCTTCAGGGCCTTACTGTCTCCAGCTTGGAAGTGATAAATCATTCTATTTTTCTCAGCTGTGTAGGCTGAGAAGCCTTTTTATACAAGACTACAACTGTGTTTCCAAAAATGGTTGGGACACTGTGTAAAATGTAAATAAACAAAATGAAAATCACTTGAACATTATATTTAATTGGAAATATCACAGGTGTTGAAATCAATACATTTTATTGTTTTGGGAAAAAAGAGGATTCTTACAATTTATTTCCAGCGCCACTTTTTGAAAAAAAAAAAAAAAATCAGGCAGGAACCTGTTTCCAACTGTGTTTCATCACCTAGTCTTTTAGAAATGCTCTATATGTGTTTGGAAACTGAGGAAACCAATTTCTGTAATTTTGAAAACAACATCCTTTTCCAGGCTTGCTTGATATGGAATTTCACCTATTCAACAGTTCAGGGCTTCTTCTTCTTCTTCTTTTTTTTTCATATATATATATATAAATTTTTTTTTTTTTCATATTTTTTGTTTCAAAATATGCCAGATCTTTTCAGTGGGCTTCAGGCAGGTCAATTTAGCACCTGGACTCTTACTACGAAGCCATGCTTCTGTAATATGTGCAGAATGTGGCATTGCCTTGCTTAAATAACCAATGCTTTTCCTTGACTGAATGGCACAATTTGTTGGTTTAAAAACTGTAAAAATCATTCAGCATTACACCAACAACCCATCATAGGCAGTGGCTTTGAATTTTGTACTGATAAAAAAAACAAAAAAAACCAACCAAACAAAAAAAAAAAACTGGATGGCCCCTGTCCTCAGCTTGGAGGATGTGGCAAAATTTCCAAAAGAGAATTTTAAATTTTAGTTCATCAGTCTGTCAGTCTGTCTTAAATGAACTGAGAAGGCAAGAGCCTTCTCATTTGTAGATCTTATTTTTTAATGCTTTTTTTCTCTACATATTTTTAACATGAATTTGTGAATGAGTGACACACCCAACAAGTGGTGTTCATTGACACCACTCTTAATATACTGTGCACCATATATGATGAGTTCCCCCAAGTTATTTGCATTTTACATGCAGAAATGCAGTTCTTTTTTCTCAAACTATTTGCCCACAAAGGGATAGATGTACTAAACGTCTGTGCCAGCATTAAAAAGCTACTGTTGGGATTCACTAAAGAGACGCACGGTCAATTTTGCAACTGAAGGGCATGAACTGGGGTATTTTTTCAGCTGGCCTTATTGCATATGTATTTGGTGGAGTTTTCCTTTCAGAACACAAAATTTTGGGAGGGGAATATTTAAATGAATCACACAAACGTGATTTGCTAAGATTTGCAGCACACAATTTACTCCAAATTGTGCTGAAGTTAACGCAAAAAAAGAGCATATCTTATTTTGTGCCTAATGTGACTGTGATAGCTGCCACTAAGATGTTATCTTCCCCTGGCATTTATTTGCAATGCCAGAGAAAGATGTTATGAGAACAAGTGCGTAATGGGCATGGGGGAATGTCTCAAACCTGTGAGTGCGGTGCCAAAGCTTTGGCTCCATCCTGTAACTCTTCATACAGTCTTCACCCTGCATGTTTACAGCTGAGCCCCCAAAATTTCTGGTCCTTAGTAATTGTGGTAATTTGATGTAACAAAGCTGAACTTAATTGAGCTGAAATGAACTGAACTTAACATGGAGTGTTGGAGGGTGGGAGGAGGAGAGTCCCGATACAAGACAGTACTTCTCTCTGGTGTTGGATCTGTTATGAACCAATTTGAAATGGCTTTAAAAATACAGCTATTAATGGGACAGTGTTAGTGTGTTAGATTAATGTCTGAATATTACACTATGTGACTGTTGGAAAAAAAAAAAACAGAGCAATGTGTGCATTTACCCACGTGGCAAAGTTACAGTATCTTCATTAACACACGTATGGCTCGGGATGTGACTGTAAATAATGTTTTGTGTTCTTCTACACATCGCACAGGTCAGCTGTCAGATAATGCAGGTTTCAGGTTTATACGGAGAAACAGTTTGTAATAATGTAGCTGTCCTCTGGATGAATCCTGCACGCCAACTGAGTCTCAGTCCTCAAGAACTCACACATAGTACCCAGCAATTTCTAATGAGAGAGTTCACCCTTATATCAAAAACATACTGATCTCCTCGGCCTCCTGTCATTTATCTGAATTGCCACACTGTTTTTAAAGAGAAACACACACATAAAACCTGGACTTACATGGAATTATTTTTGCATTGTTAGTAGATCACCCACAGAATGTTCCCCTCCCATCGACACATTTTTGTGATTGTGGCTTCTAATTTGCCCTGCTTAGTAAATCTGCCCAAAGTCTTTTACAGAGCAGTGAGCTCCTCAGCCTTTTTACTTCATCACAAGATGGCTACATCTAACAGCTAGGGCAGCTGTTCTCTCTGTGACGTGACACAACGTCCAGAATTGACAGCGAACCTTTTGAGCCAGTGGTTGTAATTCTGTGGTAAGTCCTAGAAATGGATGCTTGTTCAGCATTCCCCAAAATTCCCAAAAATACTAATACTAATAATTGTTCATGAAAGCTGTGTCAAGCATATAGCAACCATTTCATAATAATAATAATAATAATTATTATTTATTATTAGTAGTAGTATTAGTATTATTATTAAGATCAGTTATGTTGTTTTTGTACTGTTAACAATAAAATATAAGGTTTATATGATGTGAAAATTTTGTTATTTACATTTTACACCACATCTCACCTTTTGTTGGAAACAGGGTTGTAATTTATTTTTGATCCAAAACCAATTTCTTTTCACTTATCGGTGCTGTTATAGCCTCTCGTTCCTCATCCACCCAAAAAGTCTTGAAACTTGACAAGAGATTTTCAATTTCCAGCAGCAATCTCTACTAACAACCCTGGCCTACTAGGATATATAGGGCCATTACCATTCATGGGAACAACAAAAAACAAGATGAAGCAGAGATCCCATAAGACTAACAGCAAATGCATGGTGTTGTCTCCTTATGTTAAATCAACATTATGCTCTGTTAAAAATAATTTTTCTTGAATCTTTGCTCCCACTGTTTGTATCTTTGGTGTCTGTGTCTGTTTTCTCTGAAGTAGGATCTGATAAGTTGTAATACTTTATTTTGGCAAGGCAGCATAGCAAACCTTGAGGACACTGATTGCTTGTGTCCTACACTCTAATGCTCTTGTTAATTCTCCAATGAAGTTGATTGCCACATTCAGATGTGCAGAGGAGGTTACAGAGGAAAACTGTTAGTGGTGCAATGACGAGGTCCTGCGGCAGCTTGCCATTAATTCAGCTACTGAGTTGTTTCACCTCTTGTCTTTCCCTCTCACTCTCTCCCTCTTTGCCTCTCTCCCTTTTTCTGTCCCTCAACCGCGTCACATAACATTTCAGGAATTAAATTAGAGCTTGCGAAATCTTCAGACATGCTTATTACTGGACTGGCATTGTTGTAATGTGTCTGACCTTGACCTGTTAAGGATTAATCCAAGTAGACAGGGCTGAGAAGGCTCCCCAGCTGATTCCCATGCAGAGCACAGACACCAGTTGTGTTTACCAATCTTAGATAGAAGAAGAGAGCAAACAAGTACCAGCTCCACACTTGAGGAAAGTAGTAGGGACGCAACTCATTGTGTCACATCTGACAGTGGGAGAGGAAATGTGTGCAACTGTATATGTGTTAAGGATGCATTGTGTGTGTATTTTAATGTTCAGTGCCTCCTGATATTTCCAAAAGGTAAAATTTGAAGAACAAAGAGTCACATCCTGCCAACATGTCTGTATGAGCTAGGCTTGGGTTTATTATAGGCTGCCATTTGAGCTCAACTACATAACTCATATAGGTTCCATGTATGTATACCTGTCTGGTTTGATAGCATAGTGATGTATTTTTGCATTCTTCTCATTCACATGTTAAATACAGAAACCAAACAGTGACACCATTTACCCAAACAATTCTTCATATTCTTAATAATAAAGCAAACTGAACATACAGAAATCTCTTGTAAGAGTCCAAACACATTCATCCAAAGTATTTTTTATAATTAAATTTCCCAGATCCAACGTAGCATGTTCAATGGAACCAAACAGAGCTTCCAAACAAAATTAGCTCTGACTTTGAAAATGTATAAAAACACAGTCTAGGAAAGCACCTTTATTGATATGGTACAATCATACATATGATAATTCAACATGATTTTAAGCAAGTTAGTACTGCGAAAAAATTAATTTTATTAACTTTAAGTGCATGCAACAGTTTGTTTGTTTGTTTGTTTGTTTGTTTGTTTTTCGCTTCAGTTTCAGTTCCAATGTTCCAATGTGCCAAACTCTAGAAGTTTCTTTACATTTTGTTATACTTATATAGACTGTGTTGCCAGACATACAGTGGGTTCAGAAAGTATTCAGACCCCCTTCACCTTTTTAAGTTTTGTTATGTTACAGCCCGATGCTGCAGTCGTTTAAATTCATTTGTTTTTCTCAGTAATCTACACTCAGTACCCCATAATGATAAAATGAAAACAGAATTTTAGGATTTTTTTAAACTGAAATATCACAATTACATAAGTATTCAGAGCCTTTAGTCAGTACTTAGTTGATGCACCTTTGGCAGCAACTACAGCCTCAAGTCTTTTTGGATATGATGCAACAAGCTTTCCACACCTGTATTGGTGGATTTTCTGCCATTCTTCTTTGCAAATCTTCTCAAGCTCAGTAAGGTTGGATGAGGACTATCAGTGGACGGCCATTTTCAGGTCTCTCCAGAGATGTTTGATAGGGTTCAAGTCAGGGCCCTGGCTGGGCCACTCTAGGACATTCACAGAGTTGTCCCTAAGCCACTCCTGTGTTGTCTTCACTGTGTGCTTAGGGCCATTGTCATGTTGGAAGGTGAACCTTTGGCCCAGTCTGAGGTCCTGAGCACTGTGGAACAGATTTTCATTGAGGATATTTCTGTACTTTGCTCCATTCAGCTTTCCCTCAACCCTGACCAGTCTCCCGGTCCCTTCTGCTGAAAAACACACCCACAGCATGATGCTGCCACCACCATGCTTCATTGTTGGGATGGTATTGGGTAGGTGATGAGCGCTGCCTGGTTTCCTCCAAACATGATGTTTAGAATTGAGGCCAAACAGTTCAGTCTTGGTTTCATCAGACCAGAGAATCTTGTTCCTCACGGTCTGAGAGTCCTTCAGGTACTTTTTTGCAAACTCCAAGTAGATTTTCATGTGTTTTGCACTGAGGAGAGGCTTCCATCTAGCCACTCTGCCATAAAGCCCAGATCTGTGGAGGACTGCAGTGATGGTTGTCCTTCTGGAACTTAGTCCCATCTCCACACAGGATCTCTGGAGCTCAGTCAGAGTGACTATCGGGTTCTTAGTCACCTCTCTCACTAAGGCCCCTCTCCCTCGCTTGCTCAGGGCGACCAGCTCTTGGAAGTGTCCTGGTTGTGTCAAACTTCTTCCATTTGAGAATTATGGAGGCCACTGTGCTCTTGGGGACCTTCAGTGCAGCAGAAAATTCCCCAGATCTGTCCATTACAACAACCCTGTCTCTGAGCTCTGTAGGCAGTTTCTTTGACCTCATGGCTTGGTTTTTGCTCTAATAGGCACTGTCAGCTGCGAGGCCTTCTATAGAGAGGTGTGTGTCTTTCCAAATTA
>VUQI01033840.1:3346-16022 GCA_015106735.1 Paratilapia polleni | reverse complement strand
TATCTCATATCTTTTTTTTTTTTTTTCTTTTTCCTCTTTTTTTTTTTTTTTTTTTTTTTTTTTTTTTTGGTGAAATCAGCTTACTTTAATAAAGCTTCCTTTTTGTTTGCATCCAGTTTATGTGAGTGCGTTCAGCTTCTCATTGACTGACCATAACAGCTACTATATGCACAAGTGCTTCATGATTGTATCTTATATATATGTATATATGTATGTATATATGTAGTGGCCTTTCATGGAGTTTGTGATTGCTTTCTTTGGCCATGAATGTGTTACTGCAGATACTCAACGTTATACTCAGCAACATAAACTATATATATATTATTTTGTTTGAGGAAAACTTTCTCTACTTTATCTCCATGTTCTTAACAACTTGCCACAGGACACTTCATGTTTCATTAAAACAATATGTCACTTTAAAATGGAGCAACAGAGAATGCCCCAGGTAGAAGCTTTACCTGGGGTTTGTTGGGGAGTCCAATCAATGCTGCAGGTGGAGGGGAGGCAGAACTGGATCCCTGAAAACAAGGGAGCGGTGGGATATTCAGAAGAGCGGGCATAATTGCCCAAACACAAAGTATAATATATTAACATGACAAAAAACATACTTAGATTGGATCCAGGACAAAACTGTAGGATATGAGGATCATCTGGCACTGTGGGATTTATGATTTAGTGGTGGTATGTATGGAGCTATTGTTGCAGCTGTATCAAAATGCAGCAGTGTGATGAGTTCTGTGACCGAGTATCATCATTTTAATAGAATAAAAGTACCTCGTTATTTCTGTTTTCACTGTGTGGCATTCAAAACATCAACCAGAAAGCACATTCTTTACAATTCTTCAGAACGTTTGCAACTCAGGCAGAACTCCAAACATCAACTCATTCATTTACTGATGTTTACTTGATCAGTGATATTCAGACTTTATTAAGGACACAGATCATGAGGGGATTCACATAACAACAATGATCATTTTGTCTTTTATTTAGGATGACACTATGACCTCTACAGTTTGTCAGACTTCATCTTAAATCATAAAAAAATAACACTTAAAAGAAAGTGAGGTTATAACCACCCCCTTTTAGTGTATGTGTAAAGTGCCTGATGAAATGAAAAATAATGACCATATTTGTCATAGTTTGACTCAGTATCAGAAAGTGTTTCCATCCAATTAAACTACTCTTAATCTTTATGAAATTTGCAAAAAGCAGGAAGCAGTCTAAGCCATTATGTAAATTAAGGTCGGGCACATCACTTATTTTGCATTCCACTGAGGCCTCTGGCTTTTTTTGGTTTCTAATAATATAACAGTAAATCTAGCGTTATGACACAGGTCAACCAGTGTGTTTCTTTCTGCAAGATTCTACATTTAGTTTAATACAACTGCGTCACTCACTCTGTTCCACAGTTTGTAGCAGAAAAAAGCCTGGCTTTATGCGCCATTGCATGTCTGAATCCTAAAGCAGTTTATTTTTGGATTATATGCTACAAATAAAAAATATTGTCACTGCAGTGCATAAGAATTTGTGAGCTACTTCTAAGATAGGAAAGGTAAAGGAAGAGATCCAGAGTGAACAAAAAGTGGTGCACTTTATGTTGATAAAATAAGCAAAATGAATTCAACAGTAGAACCTAATTAACTTCCCACCCCTTTGAAAACCTCTCACATTCATCTAATTTAGCAAACTTTAATAAAGTGCTGTGCGCACATTCAATTCAAAACAACAGACGAAAATCCTTTTCTGGCAGCTCACTGATGTTCTGCTGAAAGATTCTTTTTGTTCCAGTGCACTTTATCAGAGCGCAGACTTCAGTGGGCGATTCCATATACAGCCCATTAATTGGACAGAGAGCACAGATATATCTTGTGATTTTTTTTTTTTTTTTTTTTTGGCTTTTTGGCTGTTCATTGCTGGTAACAGAATTCTGCGTCTGCAGTGGTATGTAGGCTCCTTTCATTTCACTGAATATCAAAATGAAACTATGAATAGAACCGAGTACTTACAGTGAGGCACTGCATATGAAATACACAAAATATTGAGGCCATCTCTCATGCACCATTACTACATTATTTTCATCAATTCAGTATCACACATATTGAGAAATAGCACAATGACATGATGCATACCTCTTTTCAGGAAGGAATACAGTTCAGCATGTCATCACACCTATGTCCCAGTGGCAATACATTCTCAGTCTTTGATTCCTGAGCATTAAGATGATATCTTACAGTAAAAAATGCATCATCACCTCTGAACAAAGCCTGTTATTCCAATGTCAGACAAATTTAACAATTTAGAGCGTTTCAGATAAATTCATCTATACTTACAGTCCAGCAAATGTGTGTGAATGTGCTGTATGTTTGATAGTAAACTGTATGTGTATGTAGGTAACATGAGGTTGCGTCTAAGAGGCTACATACCGTGACTGTACTGGTTTACAGGTTTAGTTGAGAGTGATTGCAAATGCAGAGTTATTTTCCAACAAAATACAGCTGTATGCAAAAGTCTGGGCACCCCAGTGCAAACACTTTATGTGACCTAATAGCAATTCTTGACTTGCGTTACAAGTCTTAATGAAGCCAAAGGGCTAATAAGTCAGTGATGTTAGAGAGGAAAGCAGTTGCAAACCTTTGCACGCGGCACATTTATTATTTTTTTCCCCTTTGTTAAGCTACTGAAAAAATCATTTGCATTTGAAGAAATGTTAATTTTTGTAATACCTGTATGCTACAGGGGTTGCATTTACTTCTTAAAATATCAACAGAATAAATAATTTGCTCAAACTTTTGCAAACAACTGTAACAGTACAGGATCCCAGCTCCATTTAACATTGTGCAAACATCATTTCACAGCCTTGTGTCCTTTTTCTTTAAATACATCCATCCAACAGCTCACATAGTAAACAGTATGTCTTTATAGTTATATGATAACTGCCAATATTTACTTCACTCCACATGTGAGAGTGACGACACACAGAGAGCTCAAAATAGATCAGAAAAAGGAAAGTTCCCGTTATCATTGCAAAGATTGTTTTGACCTTGTACACACTGGACTTTTCTATAGTCTGTAACTGAGCTCTTAAAAGAGTCTCTTAAAATAAATGTGTACCAGGACATTCATTACATCCAATGATTTAAACCAGTACACTGAAATGAGGAGTGCTGTCCTGGGAGATAATTCACATTAGTGGTGACAACTGCTTCAGAGAAGTTCATACTGCTTTCAGTAAATGTTTTTGAAGTATTACAGCTCAGTACATTTATCACCACAGAAGATTTATTACATTCTTGGAGTATGTTAAAGTCCATGAAATACAGTTTTGCTGCTACCAGTGCAGTCTTTTTTCATGGAATATGTAGAAGGAAGTTCTTGCCTGAATGCCAACGGTCACATGACATTTTGATCTGTACATCGCTGTAAGTGCACTGGCAGCTATGAACCATGAGCTGTAAATATACTTTGAGCTACATTTTGTCTGCTGAGAATGAGGTATGAGCTCACAGAGTGAGAGACACATATGTGATTTCTGCACTGTTGTAGTCATATCTGCCACTCCATAGTTCTACACTAGCACTCCTGCGCATCGAGTCTCGCCTCTGGCCCCTCTTCTGCCACCTGTACCACAAAAAGGCCTGCTCGGATGAAGATGCTTCTGGACTACCCGGGATATCCTCTTCCACAAGTCCCACAGTCTTCTGGGATACAGCCACACACTCCAGTGTCACTCCAGTGTCTGACTCCATGAACGGCAGGTCCTCTGAGGTTGCCTCTTGGAGATCTGGGGATGATGGGTCTGCACTAGGTAGAAGAGGCTCTGAGACTGGACTTGTGGGTCCAAAGTCTATTTCCAGTGATGTATCAGGAGATACTGAACTAGGAGGGGATATTGTGACAGTGACCTGTGGTAGGACCTCATGTAATCCTGAGGCTACATCCTGAGGCGTATGAGCTAAGCGATACTCCACATCTGGGTCCAAACAGACGAACTCTGTTGATTCTGAAAGATTCAAGGGGTGCATTGCAGCAGGGACAACAGGTGGTGGAGGTGAACTTGGACTGTCTGCTTGGTAAATGGGTGGGTCTAAATCCTCTACATTAGACGAAGAGTCAACACTTAAGTCAAAAGGCTCTGGTTCAGGATCCATAAACACTGAATCAAGATCATCTTGATCTAGGGAAGTCAGCATGACTAAGTCAAAATGGACCAGATCAGCATGGTATATAGTGGTGTTATCCAGTGGTTCTGGAAGGGGTGGCCACTCTGATTCTTGAGACTCTGGTTCAGGGTTTGATTGAGTTTCTACAGAGCTGGAAGCAAACGTTGAGACTGATGTTATTTCCTCAGGGGGGAGGTCAGAAGGATAATCAGGAAAGGTGATAATGGGATCTAGATCTGTGACGCTGCCAGATGGACTTGAAGGAGAGTCCATGTCAACATACTCTGACACAACAATAGATGGACATTTTATGTCACTCTCTATATTACATGGTGTAACAGATTCAAGCTCAAGAGCTGGTGCATCACAGACTGACGGTGAGCCTTGATTAATGGGATTAGATGAAGACCCTGTAGGCAAGGTTGATGGTTTAGGTTCCTCTTGTGTTGGGTCTGAGGAATCTGCATTTTCTGTTCCTGAATATGTTAAAGACACAGTAGTAGGGTCTTGAGAGACTGGATCTGGCTTGTCCACAGTGACAACATCTGGAGACTCTGAATCTGACATGATGTCATAATCCTGCTCCTCTGGTGGAGACACAGTAAGTACAGGGACTGGATATGGCAGTTGTATCTTATCCTTTTGAATTTGCTCTGAGTCTGGGGGTTTTGTGTTATCGGTGAAAGACGGTTCAGTATGTGGAAGGGAATTATTAGCTGGGCCTACATCTGTTTGCTGTGGAGTGATTATAATTCCTTGCTCTGCTGTTAATGAACCCTGAGGACTCTCAGGAGCTGTTTCTGATGAAAGTGGAACAGTAGCATGAGTGAGTGTTGGCTCTTTAGTGGCCATGTCAGAGGAGCTTACAACGTGCTCTGGTGCTGGCTCTGGTTCAGCTTTGGTGGGCACAGCAGTCATGTCAAGTGGCTCTGGTTTCACTGCTCGAACAGAGCCAGGAAGTATTGGATCAAAAGAAAGTGGTATGGCACTTTCTACATACATTGACTGTGGAGAGGCAAGAATGCTTGGGTCCATTGAGAGCTGTTTTGGCAGACCTCGGCGGGCCCCTTTCTTTTCTTCCTTTTCTTCTGGACAATTGACAGCTGCATCTGCGGTGCTTTGCCTGACCAAGACTTTGCTTCGGGCCTGGGTCCCCACTGATACTTTGGATACCTGGGGCTTTTTCTCTCTAGCTCCCCCAGTGCCTCTATCTGCAGTAGAAGTTCCAAGTCGTGCTGCCCCTAGCCCCACTGCTGCCCCTGGCCCTGGCCCTGGCCCTGGCCCTGCCCCTGCCGCTGCCCCTGGCCATGCCCTTGTTCCTGTCCCTGTACTAGCTCCAACCCCTGCATCCAAACCTGCCCCAGCTCCAGCTGCCATGTTGCCTCCTTGGGGAGACCAAGTGTTGTAATGCTGTGTGAAAGTGTTGAAATTACTGTTGAAAGCACGAAGTTCTTTACAGAGGTCCCTCCTGAGTTCAGCTAACTCTCGACGCATGGCTGAGACCTCTTCCTTCCACTGCATGCTGATAGCTGCAGCCAAGGTAGCTGACTCTTTGATACTGGCCTGGATGGCTTTTGGTGAAGGCCGTTCTGGAGCACTAGCTCCGGGGGATCTGAAGAGGCTTGGAGAAACAGGCGGTCCAGACAAAGGTTTGGCTGTAGCCCCCATTTTATCTTGGTGGTAATGCCTGTCTCTTCTGATGGGGCAGCCTAGATCATCATGAGTCAGAGGGGCTGTGTCTGCCAAATCCTCATGTATTCTGGCCTGGTCAGGTAAACAAGAGTCTTCCTGCACATAATTTCTGTCTGGAAGACAAATGTAAATATGTATCTGTAATATGGCCATAGGTGTGAGCAGCTGGAGATTTTATGGTGCTTTTTATTGCCACAAAGCAGTAACATCAAGTCATGCACTGAATGCCATGAGTCAAAATAAGATAACAGCTGAAATGTACAGCAGTTAACTGCTAACCTTATGATTATTGTACCAATTTGCTCATCTGAGTCCCATAGATGTATATTAGAAATACTTTTTTATAATAAAATAAAAAAAAAAAAAAACCTGGAATATAATTTTTGAAAACAAGACTAACATTGAGACAGCACTCCTATTTTGACTCATTTCTGTTAATGGTTTACACTGCCTTCTCATCCTTAATTTATAGCATGCATTCTCCACATCTTTTCAATGCACAAAGCTGAAACTCCTAGCTCTCAGAACACATCACAGAGAATGGACAATATTTCTAATTAATGAGGTGTGAGAACAATCCTTGCATGCTCTTCTGCTTTCATTTGAGGTAAAGAAATGTGAACTTTGTGCAGTGAAAAGAGGCAAAGATGAGCAAAGATTCCAAACCTTTTCTCATCAGTTAGGAAGTACAGTATGAACCCTATTGAAAATGTGAAGTCCAGTTTGACCGACTAAATCGAATTACCCCATGTCCAAAACAGAGGCAAAAATCCATTGCATCAAACTCCTAAGAATGCAAAGATATTTGAGTTTACTGAGAAAGCAGTGTAAGCAAACATTTATAGGTATGAAGAATTGATCATAAGCACATCTCCAGATGTCCACACCTCTGACTCTCCCTATTATAGTCCAACTGTTAGTTCATGAATCTACTGTGGGAGGAGGTGGAATCCACTCAGACTTCTTTTCCGAGCAGTTTTTCTTCTTTTCTTCACACATTCTTCATCTGTACAAGGACGTATCCTTTCCTCTGTGAATCCAGCAATCATGGGAATTGTTGAAACCAACAACAGCTTACAATTTATAATGAATGCTCAATATCAGAAATAAATGCATGTTTCAGCTGAGTAGTTTGCATATGTGATACATATGACTAACTAGTGTGACAGTTCAATTACCACTGTAGGCATTGTCAGCTTTACATTATGAATTATACGAGTGTAGACACAACTGTCTGCAGCTCTGTGATATCATCTTGTGCGTAAACATGAGCTTTGATGAGACAAAATAATTTGTGTGAATTAAACAGTCTATAAGTGAAAAAAATTCACAGCTGTGACACTTATCTGTTTGCAGTACCGTGAAAACTGGGTTTACAAGTAAAAGAGTTCATATGGCAATTCCAGTTAGACAATAAAGCTGTATGCTCTTTGTCACCATGTGGCATAATAAAGAAAGTAAGATTTTCAAAATGCAGTGGGAAAAGTAGCAGGTGTCTGAGCTGATTTTTATTTCAGACAATTTCCATTTGTGATTTTCAATAGGGTTCATAGCTTTACTCTTTGATGCATCCAGCAGATGAAGCACTGTATCCAAAATGCAGTAGGATGAACTGGCACAGCTCACAACTGGTAACTACAATAATCATACCTCAATAAACATGAAAACATACAAGAATGATTCATGCAAAGATACAAAGCTGTTTGACAGTATGAGTTTGCACTAACTGTTTTTTTTAATATATTCATAACCACACATCAGTGTCAGAATAAACTCTTAGTGTCATTTTGTCAGTGCTTAAGCAAACAAAATTACCAACATCCAGAATCTCACTTAATATATTGTGCAGATTTATTACTTGTATGTTTCATCGTGCTTACCTGTGGTGGACCTGATGGTGGAGGTGACAGTGGAGGCCATGGGGGGAATGCAGTCATCATCCTGGGAGTAGCCAGCCTGGATGGCTCGCAGGTAGCTGTGGCTCCGGGTTCTGAAGCAGCCAGGCAGATCCAAAGCATCCATGGCCTGGGACTCCACTTCACTGAAAACAGACTCGCACACAGACTCGAACTGGCCATTAATTTCTGTTTCACTCACCTGCGAGAAACAAAAGTCATAAATAAGCTTTACAAATTAAGGGCAGTGAGTATTCTTTTTTTTTAAATTTTCCTAAACAAAAAAATAATTGTTTGGTTGTAAAGCTCCACTTTTTGTCACTTTCACTTAAAATAAAACCGAGACGTCCTGCTAAAAAAAAGCAGCGAGATCACTTGATAACCTTTGGGTTGATTATTCACTTTTACTGCAGGACCTCTTGCTTTCTAAAAACACCACAAAGCTTGATGTAAATGTTCATGAAATCAAGGTCATACGGTGTCAGAGAGTGTGCAACACGAGAGCGGTTCAGTGTCCTTTGTGAGATGTGCATGACGTATCTGTAAATGCTTTTAAAACTGATTTGTTCAAATAGTAGTTTACTAAGCAGAAATTGTTTGACACTTATCACTCCATCTGGCAATATCAGGAATCAAAGATAAACATCTTGTTCAATCGGGATTAGGAATTAGAGAAAGTTTAGTTGAGCTCTTAGGACTCCAAGCAAATCAATACCTCTCTTTTACTAAGGAGATGAGTATCTCAGCAATCCCTGTTGGAGTCCTTTAATTTATCTAGATAAACAGTGTGCAATAATGTGTTCTATAAAGACACTATGACTAAATTCAGAATAATTATGTCTGGGTTTTGAAAACAATATTTAAAGAAGAGGTGCAGTGACAAGCAGCCTCTTTAAATGGGGTTTTAAGTGAAATTACTTTACTGCATTTTGCTGGAAACGCGCGATCAACTCCTCCGGGTCCCTCAGCGATCCCCAGTGTTTGTTTGCAAACTGAAAGGATGCACACTCACCTGGCTCACTTGGCTAACACAGCTAGCCTGACTGAGGGTGCTGACAGCCCGCATATAGCTCTGATTCCTGGAGCGAAACTTGGGTGAGTTGTAGTTGGTAGAGGGATCCAGGGCAATGCTTGGGTGCATGTCCCTGGTGGCTTGCAAGTGGTAGCTCTGACTGAACAGAGACAGAAAAAGAGAAGCAGGAAGGGAGTGGGACTACAGCCATTAAGCACGTTGATTAAATATAATTTAACTGATAAACAAGCATCTTGGCTAGTGGGTAAAGGTGTTACATGACAACAAACACAATGAAGTATTAAGTGCAGCTGGCCTCCTCTGGGCAACCTGAACTTGAGCTGGAGGCTGGTTATGTGTCTCTCAAGAGGAGAGGCTGTCTCTTCCCGTTTCTCTCTCCCACTACATTCATCGATGTCCTTAAAAAGGCATTTCGATTTTTGTTGTGCTGAAACATCCAATCAGTGCTTGGAAATGAGGGAAATGCAAACCAGGAGCTAGTTAGTGAACAAGCACTTCGGAGAGCACCCCGGTGTCAGCCAGGTCAATTAAATGTGCTACACCAGCAGTGCAGGAGAGGTGCTCAGAAAACCATGGCTGGTTAGGAATCTGCTGAAGAGAAGATGAACAGAAAGGCACAGAGCAAGAAATGTGCTTTAAGTAAACTAAAGAATACTATGTGAGTCACTTTTGGAATACCAAAAGGAGGTTAGGTTCCCTCCGCCAGATCTATTTCTAATGACAGGCAGGGATGAGTAAGCGGTTTCTGTGCTTTTTATAGAGATAAACGCTGGTGTTTGGCAGCATGAAAATGCCAGTGTGATTAAAAGTCCCCCAATCCATCTTGTGATGCTGTAGCAATGCCCTGTGTATTTGCAAAGTAATATCAACTTTCTAAAGACCCAAAGACATGCTAGAGTAGAAACATCCAGTGATTAAGTGTAAATGAAGTGGTAAAAGTGAAGAAACTGGGATGAAGCCCCAACATATTTTATTTTTAATACTGTATAAACATCATCTAATACCATGCTGATGTAAGGGGAGGCAGGGAAAAATCAAATGAGTATTGTGTTTATCATTGCCTTATGCTTTGGCACTATGAGCAGATTGCCCCAGGTGACCTCTCATTGACTAGTCTTGAGTATTTGCTCTGTAAGACGTTCATATTGAGTATGTCAGCAGGGCAGTGAGCCAGCTGGCTCTGACATCTGACCACTGCAACATGGCAGCAACAGAGAGGTAAGGGGAGGCACCGAGCCTGTATTCACCTTAAGTCTGCAGCAAAATTGGTGATGTAGTTACGCATGTCACTGTTGATTTTATCCAGGCGGTAAGAGCTGTGGGTAGAGAAGAAAACAGAGTTACTGGGTCCCACAAACGGGAGTTGGATGGATGTGACGTCACTGAATGTTTGCTTGGGAGTTTTTCACCAAAGTGCTGCAAACATTAGGGTGATACCATATGACCAACGTGGATGATAATAAAAGTGGGAGAATGTTATAATTCGATTTAGCTGGCAGCCTGAATTGGCAGGTCTATGCCCTCTAAATGAAACATGTACACACAACAAATGGCATAATGAGGAGCGCATTATGAGTTGGTCGGTGCACACACACAATGTCCAAAAATCACTGACCAGAGGAGATAAAGTATATGATGATGAAATGCTGAACACCACAATTACAATGAATCATAAATCACACTCTCTTCCCTGTGTGGCTAATTACATTTGGTTAACTGAGCTAAATGAGGACAAAAAACACTCCTTCCTTCCTTGAGCAATGAAACTTTAAGTAAAGCTTTTAGCTGACAAGATCAGATAGAAATGCACTGGCTAAGGCTTAAAATGTGTATTACTTCACCCATCTCTGCCTGTAGAGATGTCTATTATCAGCAGCTGAGTGAGGGGAAGGTGTTTCGAAAATGCGTTGGCCCTTTATCAAATCATGCCACAGCAAATTTCCTCTAATGTTTCTGATTGGTGCTAATGCACTTCCATTGTTGGCCAATATCAGGACAAGGGATGATGGGAATCTCACACTTCCTGCTTTTTATGCTGCCAGTGAAAGTACTCTTTTAGTGGTTAAACAAAGTGTAGTTTCAGCAGCAGCCATTCTGGCCTAATTTTTCAGGAGAAAAATTTTGAAATAATCATTTGACTGAGGAGTACATTAAAAGAACGGGGACTAAAACTGAGACTTGAACAAAGGAGAGAAGATTTTGCATGAAGCCGTAAACCTATGCATCTATTCTAAGGCATACATTCAGAAAAATTCAAAATATTCGGTGTCCTTTTTGACAAAGAAAAGCGTAGCAACAGCCTGCAGAGATCATTCAAATCTTTTCTAGGGTTTTGTCAGTGTGGTGCAAGAAAACAGGAATCTTGAAATACCCTTAAAGAGGTGAGAACAGCTGAAAAGTGAGCTTAATACATCACTGAAATCACTGAACACACAGGATTCATGTCTGTCCCTATTTAAGCTCTTGTTTGTCCTGTTCAAGCCATGAACAACAAAATCCAGTAAGTTGCAATCTTTGAGAACAAGACATTAGGTTGTGGAAGAAAAAAAATTGCTATAGGGATTTTTTTATAGGCAAAAAATTGAAGAGAAAGACGCTTTGCAAACAGAAAAGCAGCCTATCTATGCATGACACGTCCCATGCAGCCGTGAATCAATGAATTGGAATTCCGCTCTGACCTTGAAATCTGAGGGAGAAATGCTCAAACACAATGCTATCTAAATGAGTAATTACATTATGTTGAATCAGGAATTATCAAAAGCTTTGCCAGTGTTAACTGTGATTAATTATAGCGACTCGAGAAGCTAATCATGGATGGGAGCCAAACAAATGTGAGTTATTTTGGAAACTGCCATAAATGGGTCTGATTGATTGGCTTGTGTGATCAGACACAAAGTCAAACTGTCATTTAAAGAGAGGGTAGCAGAGATAGATGTCAGCTGAAGATGTGTATGTGTGCGCATGTGTGTCAGTGCACCCCGTTATCAGATGTGACATATGATTACTGATTGACTCATTATGCTAATGACTAATAGTGAAGTTTGCCACATGTCATTCAGTTCATCATCATTAATACATTCTTTAAATGTCTTTGGCAGGTCCGAGCACGGGACAAACAGCCATTCATATTCATTTTACCACAGCTGTCAACTTTGCAGCTTACAGGACGCACACGAGCCGAGCAGGCGTTGGGTGAGGCTGGATAAACGAGGTTGGATAATTAATTAAAACAATCACTGACACCTAACTTTACTTGTAGTGCACAGGCTGCACCAGCTCAGTGTACCTGGGACTGTGATGTATTCTTTATTGGTGAGATGAACAAAGAGGCGACCCTGTCAACCACAAGAGCTTGAAAGAGTGAAGGGAGGTGACACAACTTGACAGTCTGTTCTCACTTTAACATGATTTGCTTCAGGGACCCGCTGCTGTCAAATTTGTGTTTGGCTCATCCAAACGCCCCCAGAGGGACATCAAATTGAGGAAATCCAACCTGGGCCACTTCTTTCTCAAATCCAATCTAATTCCATCCCAACAAGCCCATTGAACCATAATAACATGAGAGCTCTCACGTCAGGTGGCACTCACATCTTTGATGTCTCTTATGTGTAGACTCAAACAGTTACAAACATGGACCACAGTGCTATGATGACAAAAATAAAAGTTGAAAATGGTCACGCTTTTAAGCAAATCTTAAGATATTAAGGTGCTAATACTAATTTAAAATTGCACAGGGCAGCTTAATTGTGCAGCTGAATCCAAATGAAATCTTCAGGTCAAATATCTTTTTCCAAATAAGTGATTTAAAGTGTTCAAGTGAAAAAAAAAAAAAAAAAAAAAAAAAAAAAAAAAAACCAAAAAATTTAAAAATTAAAATAAAAAAGAATTTAATTCAA
>VUQI01033839.1:0-12552 GCA_015106735.1 Paratilapia polleni | reverse complement strand
AATATGAACTTGTTTTTTTGCATTATTTGAGGTCTGAAAACACTGGACCTTTTTTGGTATTTTGACAATTTTTTCATTTTCTGCAAATAAATGCTCTAAATGAAAATATTTTTATTTGGAATTTGGGAGTTATGTTGTCAGTAGTTTATAGAACAAAATAAAAATGTTCATTTTACTCAAACATATACCTATGAATAGCAAAATCAGAAAAAGTGATAATTTTGGAGTGGTCTCTTAATTTTTTCCGGAGCTGTATATATATATATATATATATATATGTGTGTATATAGTGACATCAGTTAAATGTGTTAAGCGTAGTGTAGCAGGTTCTTTTAGGACCCACATTTATTGATATATTCCCACTTCAACTCATTAAATGCCCTTGAAATTAAAAATGTCACAAGGTTTTTTTTGTTTGTTTGTTTTTTTTACTCTGCTCGTTGGGGAAAAAAAGTTGTCTTATTGCTTCTTTATTTAATTGACCTCAACCTGTGCTCTTCTTTGTTTCCCATCCTCCAGTGAACAGTCATGTCTGAGGAACCTCAGAAGGAGCTGGTGCAAAAGGCCAAGCTGGCCGAGCAGGCCGAGCGTTATGACGACATGGCTGCTCTGATGAAGTCTGTGACGGAGGAAGGGAACGAGCTGTCGAATGAGGAGCGCAACCTGTTGTCGGTGGCCTACAAGAATGTGGTGGGTGCCCGTCGGTCCTCGTGGCGCGTGGTGTCCAGCATCGAGCAGAAGACTGAGGGGTCTGAAAGGAAGGTGGCCATGGCCAAGGAATACCGGGAGAAGATTGAGAAAGAGCTGAAAGACATCTGCGAAGATGTGCTGGTGAGATTTATCATGGTTGATTAAACAATAATTGTAGATTTTTATTTATTTATTTATTTATTTATTTATTTTTCATGTCTTTCAGAGTAATGGCTGTTTTTCATGTAGGTTTCCATAGTGTAATTGTTCTTTACAGCTTGAATAACACATCACAGGTCTGGTTACAGAAAAATCATACTATAAGGAGGAAAAGTGTTCTGTTTTGTGTTCTTAAAAAAAAGGTAAAAAAACAAGATGCTGCTTCAGTTTTTTTATGTATATTTAATGTGTATTTAAATTGTGCTGCTATAGATTTCAAGTAAATTTGATTCAGTCCTGACTTAATATGTTGGAAGTGTTACAAAAATATTAAAAGACTCAACAGAGTGAGTAAAAGTTAGCTCAAATAGTCATGAAACCAGCTAGGGCTGTGCCATATCATATCGTCCACGATAACACTGGTATAAATTTTTATGTGATACAAAAGTGTCATATCGTGATGTCATTGCTTTAGCAACGCCATGCATTTACGTTCCCTATGGAGACGAGCCCAGGCCTGTCTGTTAGCAAGAGCCACATGTCAGCCTCCGATGACGACCCAAATATAAACAAAAGACTCAACCGAGCATCGCTGGAGCACTAGCTAGCTGCACTCCATGTGACAGGAAGCGCAAACAGTGGATGGAAATTACGGATGCAGTTCCAGGGTGGTAAAGCAGGTCTTAAAGCAGCTGGTTAAAAGGTTTGAGCCAAGATGCAACATCCTGGGTAGAAAGTATTTTTCAGTTTTATTGTGTGCCATTGTTGTGCAGGCTCCTGATGCAACTTAACAAAGTTACGTTGCTTTAGTTTTTGTTAAACAAAAGTGTTAAGCAGCCATGTTATTTTTTACTTAAAATTTTCAGAGGAAAACACTACCTAGGCTGTTTTTGTGCTTATGTTTGACTTATGCTGTGTCACTAGTTATTGCACTATAATGCTGCCGCTGCTGCTAACACCTTGTTTCAATATAGTCACACTTCAAATTAGGTAGTATGTCATTAATGAGCTCATTGGAAAAGAAGGATGGAAAGTGCCCTTCATTTGCTTACACTTATAAATGCTACTGCCTGCAAGTTGCAAGCATCAATAAAACTTTTTTTTTTGGTTGTTTTTTTGTATATCGTCAGAAATATCATTATCGTAAAGTTTCGTGAAATATCATGATATAACTTTCAGGCTGTATCGCCCACCACTAAAACCAGCCAAAAGAGTTAAGTGTCTGAAAAGGACATTTTTCTTTCCTCTAATGAGCTTGTCTGTTGGTTTGTATGCTGCATGGTAAAAGTTATTCAGTCTAATCTTGATATCATGCATTGTGATCTTAAGATTTTCCTACATGTATTAACTGGATTTAAAAATATAATGTGGCTTTTAGATGTAATAACTTGCCGAAGTGTGTATTCAGTATTGTGGAAGATGGGGATTGGGTGAAAAAAGCAGAACATGAAAGGGAAAAGGCAAGTATTATTGAGAGATTTAACCTTGGGTAATGTGCTTCAGCTGGTAGTCTCCCTTTGAAATGCTGTATGACTGAGGAGGGAGTCGAACTTGCAGTCATACCATGCTTCAACGGCTGGGATTGTTGGACTTGCTATTAGGGTTGTCAAAATAATTTCAAGCTCCATACTGATACCCAGGAAAATACTGATACTCAATACCATTTTCAATATCACGGGCAAAAAATGAAGACATTAAAAAAAAGATTAGAAAAAAACAAACAATATCAGTGACAGCATTAAGTTGACTGTATGCAAAAAAAAAATGAACATAATTGTTAGGTGTGTATTTGATAAATATTTTAAAGTTCTCTTAGGTAGTGCCAAAAAACAAAGACAACAGTATTTTTACTTTGAGGTAGTGCTGTGCTTCTGGTCACTTGGCTCCATATTTTAGTTGCTGATTAGAGCTGTTAAGGTGGGCTGCCACTTTTTCTGTCTAGTTGATGCCAGACTTTTCTCATCTTTAATCTGGGACTTTAAGAGAAACAACACTTTTTAGACACAAATAACTGTTAGCCAGGAATTTGCTGACATTTGTTAGTTCTTATACTGATGCTGTGATTATTATTCCTTATACTGAGGTGATGATCGTTATTCTCTCATTGATAAATTTAAAAACTGGTGGAAAAAGTAACCGGAAATGCACAGGAGGAATTGACGGTACTGAACAGGCCAATCACAATAGTTGCGGGCTGCGTCGACGCGATGTGTAGTTACATTTCTAGGGAGGTGCACATCAGGTTTTCAGAGGGGTCTGCGGTTACAATGTAGCCACTGCGTCGATTTCCCGCTGAAGCATAAATCGCCTATTAGCAGGAACTAAAGTCAACTGCTTCAGCTGCTTGTGAGGGGAGGGGCTGTGTGCCTGCCAAAGACAGTAAAAGTTATGGATGTAGCTTCCTGGTCGGAAAAATGAAGCCAATGCGCAAGTGCCTAAAAACCTGCATTCTGTCTGAAGGCCACCAGATGGCGATAGCTGTGGTTGCAAAAAGACTTCCGGTCCTATAGAAGTCTATAGGGAAAAGATATTTTTTTTCTTGACCTCTGTAAACATTTTACTGCTGAGTTCATGGTCTTAGTGACTCATTTTGGGTCATACTCAATAAAAACGTTTAACCATTTTCTAAATCTTGGTCATACCATGTTTCAAACAGGAGGATTAGCCCTGTTATTTTCTGCTTGCTTGTTGGCCAATGACTCATCAATCACAAGCCACTGGCCAGTGAGCAAGGGGTTTCACAGTCAGACCTGCCCCTTCTCGTCATATCTGGTTTTCTTGCTACCACAATGGTGACAGCGGAAACTCTCATCTCGAGGCTTCAAAACGGGACTTCAGAAACCAGCGGGTGACGTCACGGTAGCTACGCCCATCTTTTGCACTTTCTATGGTGCCTACCTGTCTGCAGCGCTGCTGTGTGAAGTTATGTGTTAACTGGAGGAGGCCAAGACAACACTGTTGATGGCTTCATTTCAGTCATTGAAAACAGTTTGTGTTCTGGCTTTTATCGTGTCTTGGCAGAGATGAAATACTGTGATAATCTATAGCACAATTTTTTTATTTTATTTTTTTTTAAGGTAAGGTGAGAATATTTCAAATGTAGGATGTTCAGCTTTTAAAACAGCCTGTCTTCTTTTAATGTGGTTCATTATTCATAGTCAAAGACTTATTGAGATTGTGCAGCAGTATGAATGTGGCAAGTGTGTTAAGGCTATTAAGTCAGCCTGATTTATGGTAATTCTCCGAGTGTTCTGTCTGTACAATATGACGTAATCCTATACTGCCCTGCCCTAAAGTCTGTCTTTATGAAGCTCATACAGTACTGATTTTTCAATTTCAGTGAAAATTTAATTACTGAGGTTTAAGGTTGTGTTGCAGTGGACTACATTGTATTCAGGATGCACAGGATCATGAAAAAAAAATCTGGAAAAATGTTTACTTCACAGTCTTGGAGAAATATTGAAAAAATAAATAAACCCACAAAGTTTTACAAAAGTCATGAAAATTAGCTCCACAAATACCTTTTAATAATATATTGCTGAGGTAAGAACACCTGAAAAACTTAGATTGTATTTTAATCTTTGTTAAAGTTATCAAGGCTGTGGTAATTTTTGACATGGAATTTTTTTCCCCATCTACTCATACATTTTAGGAGAATGTATAGTCATTCAGTATTCACTCTAAGGCATAGAAAAATCATGGGAATTATTAGAAATGTGCATGAACTGTTTCTTAATAAGTGGAAAAAATGATGGCAAAATATTAGAAACACTTCTGTATAACAGTATACTTCAGTACACCATCACTGCTGTGACCTCAGTGGTAGAACATAATTGAGTTAATGTTAAGGATTATGCCAGCAGTAGTGGTTTGTATTTAGCTTTATCGATGTATCGAATAGGTGGCCACTGAGTACATCGTCATCTTCTCCTTTGAGTCATGCTAACATACCTTATTCATTGGGCAAAGTCAGCTTTGCTATATTTTTACCTCAGCTTAAGGTGTTAGTATGTTTGCCTTTATGCCCAAAAAGACAATTCCTGCAGTATTTTAAGATTGACAATATTACAAAGATTGTGATGTAAAGAGGGTTATATCTTTAGAACTGCTACTTGTGTAGCACTTTTCTACTCTAATTGAGCTCTCAAAGTGCTTTTTACTACATGCCTCATTCACCCAATCACATGCACACTCACAGACATACACTTTTTTTTCTATGCCTAAGCACATTCTAATAGTCACTCACACTCTGATGGATGGATGCATCAGGGGAAACTCGAGGTTCAGTATCTTACCCAAGGATACTTTGACATGCAGACTGTCTAAAGTACCCTTGAGCCAGGGATCGAACTACCAACCTTTGGATTGGTAGACAACACGCCACAGCCAACCCTGGACTCTAGGTACCAGGGCAACTTGACCCTTTGCTATGCACTCTCCAGTTGTAATCCTCAGCATCCAAGACATATTGGCATGCAGGGAAAGAGAAAGCATGTAAAGGCACAGGTGGTCATTTGTTTGGAAGCTGATGGGAAAAGTCCTCAGCTTTGTGATTTGATCTACCTGCTGTATCCACATTGTGTTGCCAGATGATGTTACAGGCTTTTTGAAAACCATTATGACTTGGAATGATTAGTGTTATCTACACAATGAAGTAAGATCCATACTACTGATCGGTAGTTTAACTGGTTTAATCACTTATTTGTGTTTAACTATTTTCATGATGGGGTTTTTTTTGTGTAAATATATTAAGTACTCTAATGATCTGTAGTACCTCTGCTTCTGTTCTTCTCTTACCCTGTGCATTAACTGCCTGGTGACTCATTAGGTCTTAATCCTATAATGACAGAGGCTCAGCTACAAATGTTCTGGCTCACTGCTCTCCACTTCCACCAAAAGCTTTACAGGAACCAAAAGAGAGACAGATATGAGTAACATGGGCACATGAAGGGTGTGGGACAAGGGCAACAGCAGTGTATACTTTAAATGAACTAGTTTGTGTGAGCCTGTTGTCAGGGAGAAAAGGACAGATTTGAATAAAATGGAGATGACGTTCTTTCTGCAAAGGTATTCAGTTTTGTTGCACTTGGCTGTACACACAGAGGGATGGATGTCATTGAGTGAAGTTAAAATAAAAGGCCTTGCTTTCTTTCTCACCTTAGTAAACGTACAGTGTAACTGCATAAAATGGGTGTACCCGTTTGGTTTTCAAAACAATAGCAGAGACAGGGTTTTCTTAGATTGTAGTATGACTGGTTGGAAGCAAGATTGTGTGTATTGACTTTTAATGTTATCATTCCTTATGGGAAAAAATGCAAACATTTCACTTAAATCTCTCCTTTTAAAGTACGTTTTAATGTGGTATCAGTACTAAGTTACATAATATAGTGGTAACAGTGTGCTGCCCCATGCTACTTGTGCACATACCCTGACTGGCGTGAATACGATAACAGCGTGTCCTGCAGAAACAATGCCTTAAGCAGAGAGAAATCTACATACAGGCATAACCTGTGTATTTCTCTCTTGGCTATATTGGCCATTTCTAGCAATATTAAGTTATATATTTTATTAATCACACTCAGTTCTTGAGCTTAACAAGGATATAAATTAGGATAGAAAGGTAATGCAAGCACAGTTACTAAAAATTTAAGTTTCATTTACTCCCAACATTCTTGCCATGGTTGTAGTTTTGATTTTAGCCTTGCCCTTGCCAGTGGCCCAGTTCTACATTCAGATCCCAGAGGGCTTCCATGTTCACTCACATCAGTCTGTGAGCATTCAGGAAATGCAGGCACTTACCCAGTCTTGTTTATTCCTTTATACTTTGTGCATATTGGAGGGGATCGTAATAGAACTTCCAAAATCCAATTGGAAAACTGGTATGACTTTAAAATTTTATAATGGGGTTGAGCTGTGTGGTAGGACCTGACAATGTTTTTCACATCAATATTTTATGCTTTTTTTTTCTTCCAACGTGCGACATTTATTTTTCCCAAGAACCCAAGTTTAGCTCGTCATATTCTTTTGGAGGTCATTATTCAGGCCCATATATCATGCTGTAAAACCAGACAAATCAAGATGCTGTGTTATTTTAAGGGAGGTTCCACATATTGTCACCAATGCTACCAGGAATTTTGCTTCTCTGCCATCTTTCAACTCTTTATTGCAAAGCTCTTTTTCATTGCTGTTAGGGAGAAATACTAACATGGAAACTACATTAAAGTGAATGCTTTAAGCTATGAAGAGATGTGCTCTTAAAATGAAGTATTATTTCATAGCTCATGATTAATCTTCTTTGTCTCGCAGCTCTTTAATATAGCAGGTTAACATGTTTAGTGTGTTGAGGCACACTGTGACCACAGTAAGGTACACTGTTCCCTGCCTGCTAGCATTCATGTTCCCAACAGAAATGGGCTACCAGGTGGTGCTTCCTTGTGTTATAAAGAGCCAAGCTGGGTTCTGAGTGACCTACTTCTAAGCAAAAGCTCACCAGGAGTTCAGCAGCCTGCCTTTCCTCTCCTCCTTCACCCCACTACCCTTCATCCATACTTTCCTCTGCCACCATTTTCCCATCTCAACCATCTTCACTCCCTGCTTGTCTGTTCAGCTCATCCCTCTCTCCTCCCCCATGTTTTCATGTTATCCATATCCACACAGATTCCCCCCACTTCCCCTCAGTGGTCTCTGAAGCATCTGTGATGTTGCTCAGCCAAAGTCTCAGGCTCAAGCCTAGAGGCTACTGGAGGTAGCCAGCATGTCTCTACCCTTATTTAGGTTCCTTAAAATGATGGCTGTGGTTTTTATTGGAATAGGTAGAAATAACATCCACTGGTCCTTTGCGGTCAGTAAACAAGTGATGAGTTGAAATGAAATATTAGCAGCTTGTGATGTAAAAATGCCATCTTTGTCAATGAATTGTGTACACATTTGCTTTAACAGTGGGCTAGTTGCTGTTGGAAAATAAGCTATGTATATTACAGTACATGCATATTATAATATCAAATGTCTTAATCCACTGTTTTCTAAAAATGTGTCTGTTTTTTTTTTTTTTTTTTTTTTTTTTTTTTTTTTTTTTTTTTTTTTTTTTTTTTTTTTTTTTTTTTTTTTTTTTTTTTTTTTAAATACAAAACCATACTCCGGCTTGGTATTTAGGGTATTAACCCATAAAATCAACTGAAATAAACGAGAAAATATGAGTTTAAGTAGCGGCCGAAGCTGCTCCGCTCCACCTGGACAGCCCAAGGTTGTAAAACGAACGCAACTACGGTAGTCGTCGCCTAGTAACCACCTGAGCCGCCAGTCAACGCGTCGGGTAGCAACGGTAAGTTAGTAACGTTTGACTATTGGTATGCGAGTCAACAGAAGTCTGCGGTAAAGTACATTCACAGCTATGAGTGAAAATATACCTGGCATTTGGCTTACGTTATAAAAAGTAGCAGTAAATTCGCGCCATGGCTGAAAATTGTGTTCGAGTTGACCCACCGTCTATTGAGTTCAACGACTTGAAAGTCGGGCAGGTTTACAAGATAAAAGTCACGGCAACAAATGTTGGGAAAAGCTCGAAAAAAATAATCATTGAAAAGCCTTCATCAAAGGTAAGGCAAACCGAGTTTAGAAACAGTTTAGCTTAATTGCCAATTACCCAGCCAACATATTACAAATACTAACGCGCACTTAAGATAGCTAACTTTCTAACTTGCTAACATTTTATTAGGATAGCCCTTTCCCATCTTTAAAGGAACTTTCAGTGTTTCTAGAGTTGCTTATCTGGATACTTTAGTATACTGTAATTAACATGCGGATATCAAGATATCGTAAGTATCTTAATTTTTACGATATCTTAATATCCTCGATTCCTAAACAAGGACGACTCCCCAGCGGCCCAATAATTCTGCAAGTAATCTGATATAAAATTACCACCACTGTTGTAGAATATCAACTATTACAGTTCCCCTATCCTCCATCTTGTGGCACTGGTTTCATGAACCCTGCCTCAACCTTTAGTTTTAAAACAGTGTAGATATTGTGCTATGTTTTATGTTTTATAAAACCGCTTTAATCTTCTCTTGTGTACTGTAACTAACAGAAAACCCTGGATAAGCTTGTAGTATTCATCGCAACATTACTACAAGTCTGAAATAAATCGTTTTTCAAAGTGCCATTTCAGTTTGAGTCTTATTTTCTGTCAAAAGAAAATAGTGAAAAATCTTGAGTCACTCATCATTTCTTTATATTTTGCTTCCAAGGAGCCAGCAATAGTTCTCCAGGCTTTATGAAGATCCTCCGTTCTTTATGAAGGCCCTTCAATATTTTTCTTTGGACATTGGCTGCTTTTTCACTCATTTCCAGTCCAGTCCTTGTACCTGACCATTTTCAGAGGAATGTTTTTTTTTTTTTTTGTTGTTAAGCTACTTAACACTGACCTATGAATTCCTGAAGCATGAAAAGGCACTTAAGGGGTGAAGCAGTGTCATGTCTACACATAACAGACAACTTAGCAAAGACCCATTTTTAAATTGTATCTTTTGGCACTTTGTTACTAGCAGCCTGTCACAAAAACACATAATTTATTTCAATTTCTTTAGTTGAATTTATGAAAAATGCCAAAGATAACGCAGTTTCACAGGCATAAAATTGTATTTTTGCACTAACAAAGTGGTTTTCAAAGAGCTATTAGCCAAAAACTTGGCATATCTTGGCATGGTGTGCAGTGTGTAAGAAATAGTAAAAGGAGGACAGGAGAGAGGTACAACAGTTTACAGCCATCTGTAAAAATTATGGAGGCTCTGTGATGGTTTGGGTCTGCATTTCAGCCAGTGGTGTTGGGGATCTTGTCAAAATTGATGTAATTATGAATGTAGAAAAGTACCGTCACATTTTGATCCACAATTTAATACCATCTGGAAAGGATCTGATTGGCAGTGGCTTCATTTTTCAGCATGGCAATGATCCCAAACACACTGGCTATGCAGTAAAAGCATACCTGGATCGAAAAACGCACAATGGAACACTATCAGTCATGTATTGGCCTCCCCAGAGCCCAGACCTCAACATTATTGAAGCAGTGTGGGATCATCTTGACAGAGAACGGAACAAAAGGCAGCCAGCATCCAAAAAATCTTTGGAATGTCCTTCAAGAAGCCTGGAGAACTATTGCTGAAGATTACTTAAAGAAATTGCAAGAAAGCTTGCCTAAGAGAGTTCGGGCTGTGTTCAAGAATAAAGGTGGTCATACCAAAAATTGGCTTTCAAGCTCACTGGAAGTGTACAGACTCTGTTTTAAACTGTATTTCCATATATGTTTATACATGTTTCAGTAAATTGCTACACCTATTTCCCATTTTGTCAGCAAAATATGAAGAAATCAGTGGTGACTCAAGACTTTTGCACAGTACTGTACATTTGAGAAGGAAGGACCTTTTGGTATTGTTTTGCTTTAAAATTCAATAAATGAATGAAACAGTGTAATGAAATAGTGACGTATAGTACACATTTTTCTTTTCCATTTTTTCTGCAGTTGTTCAAATTCACAGCATTGAGTCCAGCTGTGGTGGTGGCTCCTGGTCTGTCTATAAGTGGCCTGCTGGAGTTCACTCCAAAGGAGGAGGCAGAGGTCACAGACCATCTTCTGATTCATATAGATGATTTGGAGACCATGAAAATTCCACTGCTTGGGTGAGTATGCTTAGGTATGTGATACGTGTTTTAGATATTTCAGCGTAAACATAATGTGTGACATTTTTTGTTGTTTAGCTACACATTTCTGCTAATATGCTAAAGCTATGTTAAAGCTGTCTGTCCTGCTCTAGATTACCCAGGGTTTGCTCCCTCTCAATGGACTCAGTGGTAGACTTTGGCTGTATTGCTGCCTACAATCAGGTCATCAGCAAACAACATCCTATAACCAATCAAGGATCAGGACCAGGTAAATCAGCATGTATGTAGATGTAAACATTGCACAGTAGTGAAAAACTGCTTCATGTATTGGTATGCGAAGCTCACAGAAGCTGCAGAGAAGAACAAGGACTACCAGGTAGATTCAACAACCATGGAGTCCATCTACAGAGTGCGAGACTCATTAGAGTGATTATCTTTCTCTGTTATTTTTCAGAAATTACTTGGCAATCTTGGCAATATTTTCAGAGGATAACCTTATAAGTAATATTCTTAAGAGTACTTTTGTCTCCTTTCATGCACACACGTTGAACATGCTACTGCTCAAATCGAATTCATTCACACATATACACACAGGTACACCGCTGTTAAGAAACTGCCAACACTGTCAAGAACAGTGTTGGCAGCATAGGTGGTGTGTCTCTTTCATAACTTATACATTGTCAAACATTAGGATAACGTGTGAATTAGTAACCAGTTCTCAGTGACTGAAAGTCAGAGCCTTACATATTGTTATGTACCGTTTTTTTCTTCAAAGGTAAAAATCGATTTGAGTTTTCTGTAACTTAAGAAATGAAGTGTTTTTGTCCAGTGAAACGCCAAAACATTTTTCATTTGAAACTCATACAGGCAATGTTGAGTTTGTATAAATAGTGTAATGTAGTAACTTTAACAAGGAGGGAGCGAATCCAAAGACATAGACTCATGGATCTTGGATCAATGTTTATGATAATTGAGGACATGGTCACTTTCTGTTGAGCTTTTCTCTTCATGCCCTTATAAATATGTGCTCTGTTCTATATATTAATTACTTTGATTGAGATGTTTTTGAAATTTAACACTGCTAAATATGTTCCTTATTTGGTGCGTGTGTGTGTGTTTATTTAAGGTTGGTTCCAAGTGCAGTACAGAGGAGAGCGCTGGCTCAGTTTTTCTCCCTCCAGTGGAGTCATAGAAGCTGGCACCACCCAGTGGCTAAAAGTGGAACTGCGCACAGATAGACCCAGACAGATTGACGAGAAGGCTTTGTATGATAAACAGCAGTTTAAGATAACTGTAAACAACTGATACCATATACTGAAAGGATTAGACACTTAATTTCAATTTATATGTTTTTTATAACATTACAAATGAACAATTTTAAGTTAATAATTTTAAATTGTTTAGCAGTTGTGAGTAACAGTTTTGTTCATCCTTTCTGTCTATTCCAGGGTGAAGCTTCAGAATTGCTCTGCTGTGGTTCTCAGTATCAAGGGTGAGGTTGTGGACCAGCGCCTTGAGGTCTTTGGCTTGCAGGTAAAATTCATATAGTACCTAATGTAGTCCTAAATAGTGTTCCTTTAGATGCTCCTGTAAACATGTCTGTCTTAAAATACGTGATGCGCTGTCATTTTACAGGGGTCTCCACTATCCTGTCTGTGGTTTGGACCTGTCTACTTTGGGACATCTTGTGTGAAAAATGTGGTTCTGAGGAACAACTCACCCCAGCCATGTGACTGGGTCTGCCTGGTCCAGGATACTGTTGTTGGGACTGAGTTGGTGAGTGATTCCCTCAGGAAAGAACAGTGTAACTACCCATTTGCACAGCTGATTGGCTGAAAGATAGGTTGGGGTGCCACTGAACTAGAAAAAAAACAAGGCTTTGATTGTGATGGCTGTGTAGGGAACTGACCTTCAGGAGAGCACAGACGCCTCCCTGCTGGAAAAAATGAAGAGATACAGCCCAGCCACCCATGATGCCCCTCAGGTCTCAGTGTGTGCCCCTAAACATGGTCGACTGGGTCCATATGACAAAACCACTGTGGCAGT
>VUQI01033834.1:19137-46413 GCA_015106735.1 Paratilapia polleni | reverse complement strand
ACAAAAAAATCCTCTGAAAAAAAAAAAAAAAAAAAAAGGTCAGGTACAAGGACTAGAGCGAAAAAGCAGCCAATGCCCAAAGAAAAACTTTGAAAGCCTGGAGAACTATTGCTCAAGAACACTTTCAAAAAAATTACATGAAAGTCTGGCTCATTGGAAGCAAAATATAACCAAAAGAGGGGTGGCTCAAGACTTCAACACTGTACACTTAAATATTTGATGTTCACCAACTGATGCAATTTTTATATGAATTCATGTGTAAAGATCTTTTTCACATCTTACTACTGACTAAAGTTTTTAAATTCTGAGAACAGCGAACACTGCAAAAATAATAAAACATCCCCTGAAACAACCTATACAAAACCTAAGCAGAAAAAAAGGTTTAATCAAACACCTCAACATACAGATACAAAAGAAGTAAAATGAAATAAATGCCATGTAAAAACACCATTTAAAAAAAAGGCACATCACAGGATTTCCACAATGCTCCCGGCTGCTCCAAATCATGACCAAAAAACTGCTGAGCCTCTGCTACAGTAAAGACTATATAAATGTTGTGACATGCAGACTAAACTATAGCACTTATTATTAATTATATGATAGGTTATCAAAGTTTAATGACAAAGTTTGAAAGAGGAAAAATGCACACATCAAAGACTTAGTGTTTGTAATGTGTCAGAGAATCATGGTTTATGTTAGTATTTGATGCACAGCAACTCTGACCTTTCAGAAAATGACCAGATGGAGGCGCACATGAGAACGAAACGACGGAGTACATCCAACATCAGCCGGTCTTTAACATGCCAGCTTCCTAGTTCAAAATCTGTGTGATGCTGGACTGCGCCGATGTGAGAATAGATAATACTCCGGTGCATTCACCGCTAGCAAGTGGGTTTCATGTGTGCTGCCTCGTGCGCTTTTTACCCATGCAGCACCAAACGCAGTATTTCCAGTAGTGCGTCTGAAACGTTCATTTCCTGCTGTGTGCTACACGTGAGTAAGGGCAATTTCAGACAATGTCCCGACCTGATTCTCCTGAAATAGTCCAGAGTTCATGTGTGAAAACAGCTTCAGTGAGGTGGTTGTTAACACTTCTTCACACCAGCTGTATTTGGCAGAGTTAGGAAGGTTAAGTCTGCTTTGATGGTGAGAACATAAGAGTTGAGACTGAAGAGAAATGCTCCTTTGGTCTTGTTCTGTCAAAGTATGACACATAGTGTACCATGGGTGTACTGTGGCACAGTAGTGCATTCTTTCCCTGCCCCAGCATTAAACAAATAGCATGTTTTTCCTAAAATACTGAGTATATCCCAAATCTCTCCTTTTTCCAGTAATCAAAGGTTGTTACACTTGTGTTAACATCTGCAACACCCTCATGAGCCAACAGTATCTCCTACACAAATTATTTTTAGAAAACATAACTAGAAGCATAAAGTGAAAACAGGAGTGATGAAGAATACACTAAAGACCTTTTTTTTTTTAAGTCAGGAAATGATCCCACCCCTGCTCCATGTTTCACCTTCATCTTCACAACTCCTGTTCTAAGTTCACATCACTCTCAGACAGAGAAAAAGCTGCAGCCAGCGGAGAAGATTTCCACATCTAATTCGGTGATGAGATGGCAGCTGAGTTGTAGCACCAGCAGCAAAAATAGAACGAAATAAAAGTAAAATCCTACCTTAAAAGTGGGAGACAGGTAGTTCTTGAGGAACCAGAACTTGACGGGAGTTTTGGTGTGCTTTAGAACTGACAGCATCATAATCCTGAGAGAGAAGAAGGAGAGTAAAATAAAAAGACTGGTGGCAACAGATGGGAGGAAAAAAAAAAGACTCTAAAATCAATAGTCTTTGTACAAATAAGAAGAAGGGATGTTAGTTTTCAAGGATTTTTGGTTGATATAACAATCCTTTTTCTTTTCCTGGTCACATCTCTGACACCTACCTGAGGAACCTCTCATATAGGTGCCCCGAGGCCACAGAGAAGATGTTGATCACATCGTCCTTCTCCTGCTTTGGCTCCTCTGTCTTCCCTCCACCCGTGAAACCTCTGAAAGACAAAAAGACAAAATGAAAAGTGATCAGACAGTTTTTAACATTTGAAAAATTAAAAATAAAGACAAACAAACACAAGCTTTACAATTCAGAGACAGCGTTTTAGCTTCAGTTAATAATAAAAAATTAATTAACTAAAAATTTCAATCTGAGCTGCACCTGGTCAGGGAATTCCAGAAACCAGTGTCGTTTTCCTCCGTCCCGTCACTCAGGAGCTCCTCGTTGAACTTGTCTGGCTTCTTTTGGACCTGATCAACACAGAGTTATAACCCATTCAGTTCAGCACACCATGTGAGAAAAAAATGTATTAGTCTGTTTGAAATATTAATAATGTTTGTTGTGGTTCTGATTCAGAAGGACTGAAACTTACACTAAAGGTTAGAGGTCTGATAGGTTGTGTTTTTGCTCTGTCTTTAACTTTTGCATTGGATTTAAGATCACTGTAATATCACGTTTGCATGTTCTCCTGAGTTCAGGAGTGTGCTGAATTCTCTAAGTGCTTAGGAAAGGGGCTTCAGTGCTTTCTTTCTTATATCCTTTAGAAGAGGTTTCTACAATTTCTGACATTATTTACACAGATCTGCCCTGTGGGCACACAATCAAAGCTAATAAGTTCCCACTGCTGTGGAGGTGTTGCCATCAAAAACAAGAGTAATCCACTGAGTCTTGGGTTCCTCAGATGCTGGCAATAGGGCTTCAGACATGGGGGGGATACTGGGCCACTTGTCTTGGGCCAAAGGTCATACTTGTGAAAAACTTACATAGAACTTGAATCGCATCAAAGCATGTTGTCTTTTTATCCTCCTAAATTTGAAAACAGAATTTTACTTTTCCTCAGTAAAATGCAAAAATACTTTAAGCAATGATTATACAGCACAACTGGAGACACAATGGACAAGTTTATGTCCCTCAGAGCCAAGCAGACTCGCAGACCTGGAAACTATAAGACCCATGTTAGTCTGCTACTGTAAGGTTTAACATGTATAGCTTGAAGTTTAACATCTAGTCAGCCCACTCTCTACACCAGACAGAAAGAAACAGAAAAGAGCTAAGGAGGGGAGAAAAAAAAGGCATGGAGGTAACTGCATTTGAGACAAGAAACCAATGAAAACCCCAACTTGCCCAAAGAGGTGCAGGAAAGCAAAAATAGGCAGACATGGGGCTCACCACAGGGCCAGAGCAGCAGGTAGATAAAGCATAAAATCTGGGAATTATAGCATATCTCTTGAACGACTGACTTTTGTTTAAGAGTTATTTTAGCAAATATTTGACAAAAAGCGCATAGAAGAGGAGACTGTATTTGCCCTATGGGGGCAGAGATGGGGTTGTGTTGGGTCCAGGGGCAAGCAACACAATGCTGGCCTGGAGTGAAACCTCTTTTGTTCACTCCTGCAGCCAATTTTACCAAAAAAACCCCCCCCAAAAAACCCAAACTTTTAGAGTGCACAGTGTGAGGAAATAAAGGATGACTATGAGGAAGCTGCTCCTCCTTTCTTTGAGGGAGAGCCAAACGAGCTGCTTGGTGGGCATTATAAAAATGTGTTACACAGTGATGTAGATGAATAGCGGAAGTAAAGCCTGGATTACAAAAGAAGCTTTGAAGCGTACCTTCGAACTTTTAAATGAACAATATAACACACTAAAAGCATGGAGAAAGCAGAAAAAGCACAAAGAGGTGATAGAAGCTAAATGTGTATATATATGTTTCTCTGTAGTTCAGACATGTACTGGCACATTTGCATATCTATGATATGCAAATGTGCCAGTTAAAAGTCTAATTTTACTCCAGTCATTTTTGCACAAACTACATATTTATTCAGCTCAAAACAGCTCAGCTCAGACTGGAGTTTCTGTTTCTCGTTAAAATATATGAGAAACCTGAGAAATTGAGCAGTCTGGATATTCTGCTCACCAACTTTCCATCCTGGATTTATCTAAAGACAAGTTTTAAATCCAACTGACTGTGCTGAAGGGTAGATTCCTGCCACTGTTTCTGTGCTTTTGTACCAAAAAGTCGTCCCTGCATCACATGTGAACTGACCTTGACTTTAATGATTCTGCTCTTGAAATTGTTCAGCACGACTACAATGTCATCCGAGTCTGCTGGAGAGTCTGTGCCGTCGTGGCTGCAACAGAAGAAAGAAATGATAATGAAAGCGTTAGAAGAGAGATTTTCTGATTAATCTGTGGAACCAGGAGCAAAGAGGACTGGCTGACATTTCATTTCTGTGACAGAACATAGCCAATTCTGCACATTATCACCTGTAAATCTTGTAGATTTCATCAGAGCGCCCTTTCCTTAGCTTCAGGATCCAGGCGCCTGGGTTGGCTTTAAGCTGAAAGTAACCCTGCAGAACAGAACAAAGTTTGAGGCTAAAAGAATAGAAATGTCCAAGAAAGTAAAAAATATGTTCTTTATCAAGTAGGAAAGCACTGAACTATAACAAAGCAATGCTGTTTGGCCTATAAAGCATTTAACAACAAGATGAGAGGCTCATTTTTCTTTTAAGCGATTACCAAATTTGCCATGACGATAGTGTCCACAATGACGGGCTCAGATGCAGTTCCCAGGGTGAACTGGAGGCCACGAGGAGGCTGACCTGAACTGACGTCAAAACAATGGCCTTCCAACAAAAGATGCTCCAGCTCGTACTCTGCTGCTACAATATTCTCCACCTGCAAACACAGAAGTCCACCCAAGGAAAGTTTATTTTATGAAGTCCAATGTCAAGGTTCAAGGGCTCCACAGGCACATCAATAATGGTTCCCAAATTAGTTGAAGGTCTCTATGAGGAGGGGAAACACTCTCCAAATTGTTCAATATATAAGCAGCTTGTATTATCTAGGTATTGTCCAGTCAGTCAAGTTACAGTTTACTGCTGGAAACTGCTAAATAAAAAACAATCCGCCACCAGTCACCCTGACCAAACACAGACAGACATATTGCTGTACCTCCTCCAAGTAGATGTTGTCCAGATCGTATCGAGTGTGCACAGACTCGACCATCCAGCTCTCAGGAGTGTTGAGGTTTAGGGTGAAGAGCGGAGACTGAGGCATGTCCAGGAACTTGGCCATGGGCCCGGGAGAGAAACTACCGTCAGCCTGAAACGCCACCTCCGGCTCCAGTACGTAACGGTAAAAACTGGAAGACACAAATGGGAATCACTCTATACACAAGCAGAAACCAGTTTAACTTTCATGACAGGTGAAGGACTCTTCCTGCCTTGTTTAATAATGCAGATTTAAGTTTCACCACGTAATATCAAAAGGCTGTGTGTTGCAAAGCCTCAGAAAAGGCAGTAATGTGTCTACAGGTCTCCATGAATATTTCAAAGCCCATTCAGAGGTGCTCAAAAATATCTTAAAATATTCCAGCTGCAACATGAAAAAAAACTAGAATGAATGTTAATTAAAAAGTAAAGACTACCAGAAATGTCTTTATTTTATAGTTATTTTGAGTCGCTTCAATCAGGTTTTGCAGATTCACAATCTAAAACCAAAATATACAGTCAGCTCCATAAGTTTTGGGACAAAAACACAATTTTTGTAGTTCTGCCTCTTTATACCACCACAGGGATTTTAAATCAAACAACATTAAAGTGCAGACTTTGACCTTTAATTCAAGGGTTTTTAAGGACTTTTTGCATTAACTGTTTAGGAAATACAGACAATGGGGAACTGTGTATAAAAATGTCTGTTTCCATGTGCTGTTCAACTAATATCTGGAACTGAAGTCCAAATTTTTCAATAAACCTATACAACACTGTACTTGAATTAAAAAAAAAAAAAAAGAAAAGTGATCTGAGAGAGGAAGCAAAAAGGACAAGGTATAAAGGTGTAACTAGGATGTACAATTTCAGTATGAAGTATAGAAACGGCTTGTTTCCTCACCTCTTGAGGGGCATTTCTGACAGTTTGGATTGGCAGTTCATGAAGACACGCAGGTTGACGTTTACCAGCTGCTTCATAACCTACAGGAGGTGAGGAGGGGGGGTGTTACAGAGGACAAAATAAATCAACTGGACAGACAAGTAAGAGACAGAAAAAATGGATCAAAGGAGTTCTCACAGATAACCTACTAGAAGAAGAGGAGCAAGTTTCTGAGCATCTCTGGTAACTGGATCTATCACGGCAACTACATCAAAATACACATCTCCCTCTTTAGGACGGATCTTCACAGCACTGCCAACAAACAGCAAATCAACAAGCAAGTCAAGCAAACATAATTATGATGTTCCTACTTTCTGCAGACGACAGAAAAAACAGAGGTATTGACTGCTTAACTAACTAACTCATCTCTTGAAGTTAGTCCAATATTTGAAACAAGTCTTGTCAAATTGCCCTGGAGGAATACTAACTTTTTAAACATTCACTATACAGGGCATCTAAATCAATAAAGAAGCCTTGCTCATCTAAATGCATGTGCAAGTATTACAACTTTACCTGTAGCGGTCATCTGCAAAGCCATACTCTACACGGGCTTCTCCTTTAGGCTGAGATGAGAGCAAAGCATCCACCTTCATCACAAGGTCACTGGCCCTGAAAAAAACGCAGCGTTAGCTCGCAAAACTCAACACAAACTCAACATAAACTTCTGAAAGGAGCCTGAAAATACCTGTCCTCCTCGATTCCAAACTGCTGAACTTTACTTTTGATGCGCTCTCCAGAAGTCTTCAGGATGATGTTCTCCAAAAGCAGGAAGTCATCCTGGTTAAACACCTCCTCCTCCTCCAATGGACCTATGATCTGTCAAGAAGAAACAAAAATACAGACTGAATAACTACAACAAATGTGGGAAGATGTACATTTTTTTTTATCAATATAAGCTATATTTGAACCTATACAGCATCTAGGACAGGTTTAAAAGTTCTGACTCACTCTTCCGTTGCTAATAACTGCTCTCTGTCCTTTCTTCAGTTTGAGCACATCTCGGCAGTAAGCAGCGTGGGAAAGCAGGAAGTGAAACTTGGGAGCCTCATATGCACTTTTAAACAGTGACAAATCCATACCCTGAAGAAAAAAAATAGATAACTTGTAGGCAGCTGATAAAAGGACAAATTAGGAGTAAAAAGCACAACGGTTAAGTGCCTAATTCAGTCACAAATCTGCCTGACAGGGGGTAAATATTTCACCAGTAATAACAGAAGAAAACATGATCACTTTCAATCCTGTTTAAATTAAGTTTGGCTCTCTGTAACCCTCTCACCCCGACAGCGAACTCTCCAATGTCGACACCCCTTTCCAGGGCCGCAGCAGTCTCTTCTTTAGCCATCTTGGTGATGAAGTTCTTGGCGTTATTGGCAGATTGTGTCTGCATGGCGGCCCAGACTGCTCTGGCCACACGACTCGTCTCAGGAGACAGCTCAGCTGACGGGTTGTTGATCATTCCCAGTCGGACATTGTTGCTGGTTTTCTGTTGTGGAGTGTAAATTCTTTTAAATTGCTTTTATGCAGTTTTCTTGATCATAAATTTGCATAAGAATATTTTACACAATAATATATATATATTAACAACAACAAAAAAAAAAAAATTATTCCATCAAAATAAATTGAATGATTTGGGCAAGAAGATATCATTTTGTACCATGTGTTTGATGGCGTCATAAAGGAGCTGGCGTCCTGAGGGTTTGTCAAAATCTCCCACTACCCAGAAAGTCACAGGACGGATATAGCCATCATCTGACAACCACAGAAGAAGAAAGAGATATGGCCAGAATAAACAAGTGAAGTACTGCTGTACAGATGAACTTAAATGGTGTTAATTTAAATTAGGTGCATAAAGGGCTATAACAAACAAAAAGAAAACACACTCACTGACCACTTTGTTGGGTACACCCATTCAACTGCTTGTTAACACAAATATCTAATCAGTCAATCACATAGCAAAAACTCATTGCAGTGTAGCTCAAGATGACCTGCTGAAGTTCAAATCGAGCATCAGAATGGGGAAGAAAGGTGATTTAGGTGACTTTGAATGTGGTATGGTTGTTGATGCCAGACGGGCTCTTCTGAGTGTTTCGGAAACTGCTGATCTGCTGGGATTTTCCCACACAAACGTCTCTAGGGTTTTCAGAGAATGGTCCAACAAAGAGAAAATATCCAGTGAGCAACGGTTCTCTGGGAGAAAATGCCTTGTTGATGTCGGAGGTCAGAGGAGAATGGCGACACTCCTTCGAGCTAATAGGAAGGCACTCTGAACGCACAACACATCCAGCCTTGAAGCAGATGGGCTACTGCAGCAGAAGACCACACAGGGTGCAATTCCTGTCAGCTAAGAACAGGAAACCGAGGGTACAACTCACACGGACTCACCAAAATTGACAATAGAAGACTGGAAAAACATTGCCTGGTCTGATGGTAGGAAGATGATAGGGTCAGAATTTGATGTAAATAACATGAAAGCATGGCTCCATCCTGCCTTGTACCAATGGTTCAGGCTGGGCTGGTGGTGTAATGGTGTGGAGGATATTTTCTTGACACACTTTGGACACCTTAGTATGAACTGAGCATTATCTACCTGAGTATTGTTGCTGACCATGTCCATCCCTTTATGACCACAGTGTACCCATTGTCTCATGGCTGCTTCCAGCAGGATAACACACTATGTCACAAATCTCAAATCATCTCAAACTGGTTTCTTGGACATGACAGTGAGTTTACTGTACTCAAATGGCTTTCACAGTCACCGGATGTCAACCTAATAGAGCACCTTTGGAATGTGGTGAAATGGGAGATATGGATGTGCAGCAACTGACAAATCTGCAGCAACTGTGTGATGCTATCATGTCAATATGAACCAAAATCTCTGAGGAATGTTTCCAGCACTTTGTTGAATGAAGTAGTTCTGAAGACAAAAGGGGGTCCAACCCAGTACAAGGTGTACCTAACAAAGTGTCCAGTGACTGTAAAAAAATAACTTTATTCTTGCTGCTCTCTGCTCCAAATTTTGCTTTTCATGCACTTTCAATAAAAATCACGCAGGACAAACTATCATGCTTCCCCACTGGAACAATCAATGTTACAGTGAACAGTTATATAAACACATTTTAGTACTCATGCTTGGAGACTGATACACAATTATCACATGCATAATTATTAGTCATTTGTGTCCTTTGAGAATGGAACACAGACGGAGGAGTGGTGGTGGATTCACAAACACGCTGCCAACAATGTTGTTAACGGAAAACTGAAAAAAAAAAGAGCAAGTGTTTAGGAGGAGGAATAATGTGGAGAAAAAAGGGTGATTACCATGCCTGTTGGTGGTGGTCATCCCTGATGCAGGGAAATTTAAGAACACATGAATAAGAGGAGGAAGTGGAGGAGGAGAGGACAGAAGGAGAATACACCAGGAGACAGTTTAGCCTTGAAATGGCTAAATTATCTTCACAAGTAACAAGAAAAAAAATCCATGAGCATGCTCCTCTGTTCAGTGTTTGTTTCTGTTATGATCAGCTTTCACACGGCTCTTACCTTTCTTTGTCATATAGTTCATGGTGTTGGCCACAGCTGTGCTCTTCTTCTTTGTGTCTAGGGTTGAGAAGCGAGCGTAATCATCTATGAAGTAGTTGTCTGCAAAAAGAGTAAAAAGGAGTAAAGTGTAGCTTATGGAGCAAATGTTAAATGTGGTATTTTTGAGGTTGTGTGTAACATGAAACTTATCTTTGATCTTTAAATTATCTTTGAGTTCATGTCACAAATTTATATGTATTTGGATTTATACTCGTTTATACAGAGTACACGAGCAGGCCAAACAGCAGGAGTTGTTAGAAATTATCAAAGGTTTTCATTTTGCTTTTATGAAAACTTTTGATGACTGCCATTTTTGCTGCTCATTTGTATTGCAACTTAAAATGCCAACAAAACGATCATAGTCAAAAGACTGCAATTAAACTCACCAAACTGAGTCTAAAGCTGTACCGGTTAAATAGCACGTGGAAAACCAATGACAAAAATCTGTAAAGTTCTGCATGAACTTTTGAGGCTGTCCCTGTTTATAACCCTGGTAGAGTATTTACTTATTTACTGCAAACCTTTTCTAATGAATAAATGAGAAGTTTCTGAGGACGATCCTTGCTAAACATCTAAAAAAAAATATTACAGCAACATTTCAGATATAAATTTGAGAGATTAAGAACTTGTGTGCTGTGTTTTCAACTAATGTTTACAAGCCTAACACTCACTGGTGTCAGACAGGTCCAGATACGTTCTGCTGGTGGACAGCACCCTGGGGTTGATTCGAGGAACTACGTTGGGCTGGTTCATGATGAAGTCCACAACATCGTGGTCTGTAGCCAGCTCACCCTGCAAGTAACATGAGAGAAAATACATGAGTGAGGTTAAGGGAATAAGTCAAAGGGGACATTCTTCACTGTTACTGCAGAGCTGACAGTGATGCAGGAGGTCCTTCTCTGGGAGCCTTCCCTACTCATAGTCACAGTTTAAAAAGCCCTTCTTAAATGTTAATGGCCTTTCCACTGCAGTTACTTATGCTTGTGTAGCAACTGAAAGTTTTGTTTGAACAAGTTTGAGTTAAACATTAAAAAGGAGAAAAGCTAGGATGACTAATGCTATGCTGACCAGTAAGACTGGTATAGCCACCAAATTAAATGCTGCGTGCTGTGCTTAAATTCCTTAGAAATCCTTTGAAAGAACCAATTCAAAGATTTGGTTCCTCTGAGTGATGGGCTGACATTAAAAGAGGAAAAATGACAGATGGCATGCTCACAAAGATCCCGCTGAAAAGAGACTTTATTTTATGACTACAAAGACAGACGGTGTACTTTTGCAAGTTAACTTTATGGTGGCTTGACTTCTGTTGTTATTACCTTTTATTTCATACTGTAATTTTGCACAAATGAATAAAATGCCTGTTATGAAACCTGCACCTGCAAAGTCACAAGTTAACTGAGTTAACTATTAAGATGATTTAGATGAAAAAAAAGACAAAACAAAACAAATTTTTATTTACAAAAATTAGAAAATGCAGTTATTTGCATATCATTCAAAATAATACGAAGACAAAATATCAAATATTGAAACAGAGTTTTCATACGTTGTTGTTTGTTCAACAACGTATGAAAGTCCAGCAACAAGTTTAAAAAAAGCTGGGACTGATGCATACTTCCCAAAACTTCTATTTTGTAATAAACCTTAATAAAACAGTGGCAGGAAATGTGATGGCAGATAATGAACTTCCACTTAAGCTCTTTGTGTCTAAGCTGGCGTGATGGGGTGCGTGCTGTAACTGACCAGGTAGACGGCTCTCTGGTAGAATGAGGTGGTCTCCAGGATCTTCTGCATGGTGACAGTTTCCAGTTCGTCCGGATCCAGCTGTTCACGCTGGTAAGGTATCCCATTGTACATGACCACAGGCAGCGGGCCTACTCCTGTTTGCTCATAGTAAGCCCGCCCTTCCTAAAAGGGAAGAAGTAAAGAAATGTTACTGGGTTAGAGCCTCCGCTGGAGGTTTGATTATTGTAACAGTCTGTTTTAGGTCTAAACACCAGAAAAAGGGCTTTTATAGAAGAAAAACTTTTGTATTTCTCTTCTAGAACAAAATCACACTTTATATTCTTGCAAAAATTCTTGCATCTCAACAAGTACATACTTAAAATACACATTAGTAATCTTAGACACTATCCAACACTGACCAAACCCCGAAACTTATATTTTCATCATTTCGTCTGCTAGTACTTGGTTGGACTTGCTTTTGCCTTCAGGAATGTTTTAATTCTTCATGGCACAGATTCAACAAGGTGCTGGAAACATTCCTCAGAGATTTTGGTCCATATTGACATGATAGCATCACACAGTTGCTGCAGATGTGGTGGCTGCACATCCAAGATATGAATCTCCTGTTCCACAACATCCCAAAGGTGCTCTATTGGATTGAGATCTGGTGACTGTGGAGGCCATCTGAGTACAGTGAACTCATTGTCATGTACAAGAAACCAGTTTGAGAAGATTTGAGCTTTGTGACATGGCACGTTATCCTGCTGGAAGCAGCCATGAGACGATGGGTACACTGTGGACCATAAAAGGATTGACAGCCCACAACAATACTCAGGTAGGCTGTGGTGTTTAAACGATGCTCAGCTAGTAGTAAGGGGCCCAAAACACGCCAGGAAAATATCCCCCACACATTACACCACCACCAGCAGCCCGAACTGTTGATACAAGGCAGGATCGATCTATGCTTTCATGCTGTTTACACCAAATTCTGACCCTACCATCTGAATGTTGCAGCAAATAAATAAATAAATAAATAAAATCGAGACTCATCAGATCAGGTAACATTTTTCCAGTCTTCTGTTATCCACTTTTGGTGAGGCCGTGTGCACTGTAGCCTCAGTTTCCTGTTCTTAGCTGACAGGAGTGGCACCCGGTGTGGTCTTGTGCTGCTGTAGCCCCTCTGCTTCAAGGTTCTGTATGTTCAGATAGGCTCTTCTGCATACCTTGGCTGTAACGAGTAATTATTTGAGTTACTGTTGTCTTCCTATCAGCCTGAAGCAGTCTGGCCATTCTCCTCTGACCTCTGACATCAACAAGGCATTTTCACCCAGAGAACTGCTGCTCACTGGATATTTTCTCTTTTTCAGACCATTCTCTGTAAACCCTAGAGATGGTTGTGTGAGAAAATCCCAGCAGATCAGCAGTTTCTGAAACACTCAGAAGAGCCCATCTGGCAGGAACAACCATGCCACGTTAACAGTCACTTAAATCACCTTTCTTTCCCATTCTGATGCTCGGTTTGAACTTCAGCAGGTTGTCTTGACCATGCCTAAATGCAGTGAGTTGCTGCCATGTGATTGGCTGATAAGATATCTGCATTAACAAGTATGAAGTGGTCGGTGTTTATATTTGTCAAGAGATAGGGAAATGATTTACACCACTCACAATGGCACAGTAAATATGAAGCTACAGTAAAGTCAGTCAGCACTTAGCATAAGTGAGCATCAAGTTTGGTAGCAGGGGAAAACGGCTAGTTTTACTGTGCTTGTTTAATTCTGTCTAAAGGAGTATTTTTGACCTGTAGAGGGAATCAGGAAAGTAATTTCCCCCAGCTTCCAGACTTTATGATAAGCTAGGTTAATCATTTGTTGGTTAATATTTAACACACAGATACAAGAGTAGTATTGATCTTCTTGTCTCACTCTGGACAAGAAAGTGATTTACAAAATATTCCTTTAAAATTTCAAATGAGTTTATTCTGCTGCTGCACACAGCTCCTTTAACTGTACATCCACACTTATTTTTATTGTATTGTTAAAAACATGATGGAAGAGTCACAATTTTGACTAGTAATATTAACAAAAAAAACAAAACATTTTATTCATTACATTTTTTTTCTTGTCCGACTCACCTTCCTGTTGCTGTCATAGTTGGAGTCGGCTCCAAGAACACTGCTGACCTCCACATAGGGAAACCTCTTCTCTAGCACTTTAACTACATCCCCAACACTCAGCTGTCCACCAGCTGGCACACGGTTAAACATCTAGAGGAAGAAGAGAAGAGAATGGGAGGTGGAAAAAGAAAAGAGTAATAGTGATGTTAGTTAATTAGACAGCTAACGTCTTTTAAGGTTAACAGGAATTTTAAGTAGAGTCCGTTTCTCTTCTTAGTGTCTGTGAACAATGAACTCACCGAGATGACAGCTTCAAATGCATTATGGCTGTCCACCTCTTCAGTGATGTAGTTGTAGGCACGCACAAGTGCAACACCCGCATCCTGCATACCATCTATGTCGTCTTCATCTGACACCACAAACACCAGCCCAATCCTGAAACACAAACACAGACCAAGTAAGCTTCCAAAAACCGTTAAAATGCAGAGCAGGCGCTGCCTGCTTCATCAGTATTCAAACAAACTGACCATCCCACGATGCCACATGCAGCATGGTATCAAAGGTCTTCCAAACATTCCTGACAAAACTCCTAAATTGAAATGGATTTTAACTACACATTCCTACTGACTACAAATGCACTGCAGCATCTTTTTTTTTTTCTGGTTACTGTAGCGCAATAAAAAGTGATATGTTGTGTATTCAAATTCATAAAAGTTAATAATGAATTCCCAAGAAAATGCATGTTCACAAAATAATCTATCTTGATGACAGAAAAACCAACCTGAGGGGTATATTATTAGCATAAAACATCTCTGCGACGCTCAGCAGTTCAACAGCGTTCTCCTGGGTCGGGTCCAGAATGATCACCTGCAATAGATGCATGTTAGTATTTTTCACAAAGATTTAGATCTATTTGGATTCACAGGGGGCTGATTAATAAGCTAAGATCTTACCAGATTGTGAAAGTTCTTGCGGATCTGCCTGATGACTCCAGGGAAAGTTGGCCTGAGCAGCTCCTGCACGTTGTAAGGCCATGAGCTGTACCTGTGGTCTGTCTCCAAGTTGTTAATCCACTAAAAAGGAGAATGGAGTGAAGAGGAAATGGTTTAAATGAGGTTTAAAGAGAACACTGAGCAGACAGGAGCCAACAAGAAATTACTTTTGACTGCTGGTGACAGAAAAGCAGAGGCATAATTTGGAGGGCTTGAAATGCTTCCAAATTTGTTCAGACAGGAACTTGATTGCAAAATAAAAATCTTCCAGACACAACCTATTTTATTCCAAGCTTATTTTGGGTAAGTCTGCTGCAACATTCGACAGTTAGTTGTTAAGGATGTGTGTGAACATGTGCATTCTTACACTGATGGCCGGATTGCGGATGTCTACGGCGTAGTCAGAGTCAGAGGGTTGGACGTTGAGCTTCAGGATGTCATGAATATAGGGTGTCTCAATTAGCAGGGAGCGCAGACCCTCCATCACCCTCGCCTCGCTGCGGAGCATCTCAAATACACTGCAGAGAGCAAAGGACAAAGGTGAGTTAGTTGAGGAAGTGTGTGGGTGCTTCCGTAGTCATGAATATGAGCATGTATGTACCATCCAGGGCTCATTATTTTCAGTTTTCATCTGGCATATTTTAAACATTAAACAACTGGTAAGAACTGAATTTGAAATAAAAAAAACAAAACAAAACAAAAAAACACTTTGAAATCAGGTTTTAAAAACTGCAATAATTGTGATTATTATATAGTCTGTTCATGAAAACTGCAGAATTGGGTTCAGTGTATTATATGCAAGAATTTGCTCCTTTTCTTTGTCACATATGACAATTTGAACCTCTTTATGCCCAGTTTTGGACAGGGCCGATTATCTTAGATTCTCGATTAGCTAATTAAAAACAACGACCCAAAACACAAAGCTATTCAGCTTAACATAATGTTAAGTTAAAATTATTAATTTTGTGGCATTTTTACTTCAAACATGACTTCACTTGATGACATATTTTCCAAACAGTCACCAATTCATAACATTTCAAGTTATTTAGCCAAATGTTACAGCTCTTGACTGATTATATACTTTAAGTTGCAAAAGGTTAATGCAACATAAATGCATTTCTGTGTTGTAATTACTGCAAAAGAGATGTTCGATATATGGCTCTTTGTGTGTACCTGAAGATGTCTTGTGTGTCCAAATCTATATGCAGCCCGTTGATGAAGAACGCTGAATCCCCGGGCTGCAACCCCAGAGTTCCTTTGAAAAACTATGGAAAGAGAAACGTCAACATGACTAAATATCCTGTTCACATCAAGCCCTAAAGCTCCCCATTCAACACCAGCTGAGCAGATCGCCACGCTGTGAGGCAAATAACGTCAAAACCAGACATCACGTAGTCAATTATACTGTAAAACTAGAGGCAACAGTCAACACAAAGCCGCAACGAGTCACGTTGACAGCTCTAAACAAGCACTGACAACTCTGTTCAAAATCAGTCTGTTTAGAGCAATCAAACCCCACACTAAACAAATCTAATTATCAAAGAAACAGTGTGTAAATGTGTGTGTGCACGTGTGCATGTCTATGAGAAGAGTGTGTCTGTGTGTCTGCACAGGCAAAAGGAAAGCTCAATGTTGCTCTGGCGCAGTCAAATCTCATTACAGAAAGACAAAGACATCAGATTAATCATACTCCAGACACTGCAATTACAACAAGACATGATTAACACAAATATTGTTCATCCCACTTAAATTGCGTGAGTGTGCACATGCCTGCGTGTGTGTGAGAAAGACAAAGATGTTTGTGTGTGCGAGCAAGTGCACGTGTCCAAACTACTTCAATCAATAATCATTTCTCGCTGCAGGACTCTGTGCGCCTGCTGAATGAATCACCGATTCAGTAATTAGGACGTTTGTCTGCTCAGCCCCACCGCCAGCCCAAACTCCTGTCTGCACACCAAGATAATGTGAGCACAGCTTCAGGAGAGGGGAGCGAGGAAAGGAGAGAGAGAGAGTAAAAAAACACTGACACAGAAACACTGACAAGAAAAAGGGGTGATTGCCTATTCCATTAACAAGGCGAAGCAAAACACACATTGTCAAAAACTGAATGCTTTTCAAATCAGTTGATGTTTACAATTTATCACAAAGTAAAAGGTAAAACAAAACCAGGAGGGGCAGTTTCATTTTGAGAGACAAAAGCTACTTGATTGTGGATGTTTGCAATAATGCTGTTTGTGCTGGCTTTTCCTCTTTAGTGGATTAGATTGGTAAACAGTTGAAGCTAAATTATCTCTAACCACTAGAGGACACAGTCTGCAAGATAAAAAGAATACGCATGCTGGATAATGAAAAGACAAACATAGGATAGAGGATGAAGTCAAGCAGTTGTGATGACTGAATCCTAGCCACTACGCTACTATCTTATAAGCTTATTTAGCAGTAATTCAGGTATAAAACAATAAATATGATGTTATATAGTATTAATAAGATTTTAGCACAAATAACACTTTTTACAACAATTTCCCAGATTTACTTTGAACAGGATGTCAGATCAGAAAAGACCAAAAGCTACTAGCTCTAGTTCTTACTCTGTAGTCAATAAGGCTGTAACTTCTTATTTGAAAATTCAATCATGGGAAAAATACTATTGTGTGAGTTTAATGACCCGTTTAAAATAGCCTGTCTTGAGGTTCAGCAGAGGACGCTCTTAAAATTCTGTACACAAATTCTGTATCACAGTAAACCGAGGTGAGTTGTGATGATTTGATTATCTAACCTGAATTCCAAATGAAGATAAGGCTGCTTGCCTGCTTTGTTAAAAAATAAAAAATAAAAAAAGTTTAAAAAAAGCTGGCTTACTCTATAATCCCAATGAAATTTAAATGGGACATAAAATGTGACAATGGTGGCTCCTCAGATTAAACATGGCCAAAGATTCAAATAATGAGGTCAGGGTATACGCAAGTAATCTCTGTGAGGTAAAAGTTCAGGCTTCAGGCTGATCTAAACACTCAATTTCAGACAGTTTTTCTCTACTCTCAGTTTGTGAGGGGCAGCAAATCACAAGAAAGACAGCTTAAAAGGAGAGTGGATCTAAAGGGAGAGGAGATAAAAAAGCTTGTTTCAGACAGTGGATGAACTGAGGGGCTGCACCAAGGCCAGGTATATGATACATAAGGATTATTATGAACTGTGAACCATGCAAAGCTACTCTAGCAGAGTAATACGAATAATAGGTCTTCTTTAAAGACTCACTTTATGCCACCCAAAAGGCGGCACAAGAGAAGGAACCAGAACACCAGTGATGTAGTAGCTCATCTGCCTCATGATCCATCACAATTGACAGGTTATTGTAATGCGTGAAGTACCTAAAGGAAGTTACAAGTTTTGCTGTCATTGGTTGGCTGTATTGCACAAACTAATGAGAATTAAAAGCCACTGAGACGTCAAGGAGGCTCACAAACAGTCACACTGAGGACAAATTAATCTTGTTTCACTAAAATCTGACCTATACTGTAGGAGGAGCAGCGATTCTTGTGAATTGTGGAGGGATGAATCGAAGATGGGTGCCTCCCCATCGCATGAGCTTATTGGTCCTTCGGCTGGGTGAGCCAATAAAAATACAACCCTGCCTTTTAACTGCCTCATCCTCCGGCCTTTGCCAGAAGAAGAACAGATCAATTCCTTTGCTGAACTTTGCAGGTGCAGGTTGTTTTCAGGTTTGCAAAATGGTACCCAGGCAGAAGTAGGGAAGGACTGAGGGACAGACTAAAGAGTTCACTATCAACTTTAAACATGGAATAAGAGAAGCATTTTAATCATGTTATAAAGGAAGAGTGGAAGAAAGGATGAAGGAATAAAAGATGAATGATCAAACATGTACCTTTTGGTTCTCGCCAATCTCTTTGCGGATCTCAGAGTTGACCACTGTCTTAGTGATTGACCTGTGAGAGAGAAGGGTAGACTGAACTGCGAAACTGCTGATCATCCAAAAATCTGTACAAACCAAGCTTCTTATTGTAGTTACTGCTGGTGTGTTTGTGTTTGTTTCTCTTCTACCTGGCCTTGGTGGGAAAATTCTGACTGAGGTCTTTCATAACATTGAGGGCATCAACAGCGGGAGCAGCAAGAATGCGAGCAGCTGTCTGGAAACTCAGATCTATAAAAGAGAAGGTGGGTGGATGTTCAGGTAGGCAAAGAGGGTCAAAATGGGAAAGAGATGAGTGGACAAAAAAAAAAAAAAAAAAAAAAGAGAAAAAAAAAGCAAAAAAAAAAAAAAAAAAAAAAAAAAAAAAAAAAAAAAAGGCTCAATAAATATATTTGTATGCCATTAAATGCACCAAAAATAACATTTAAATAAATGTTGGCACTTATTAATTCATCAAATCTTAAATTGATGTTTGTTTTAATTTGCTTCTGTAATATTTAATATTTGCAATAATTCTCATATTTATTTACTTTCACATTTAATTCTGTAATTATTTATTAATTTATTAATGTACATTTTTCTGTATTATTTTCCCTTAGAATACAGTTAACAAAGCTAAATTCTCTAGTTAACCCCATGACACCTTGAGTGATAGCTCCCCTCATCTGCATAATGAAGCAGAACTGTGGACTGTGTCTAACATGTCTTTTCTCCCACAGATGAAGGTGATCATTGCATTGGTGGTTGTTGCTCTCCTGCTGATTATCATCAGTGAGTATTAGACCAAATGCATGAACGCAGTATAAGTTTACAGAATATGCAGGATTTCTCTCTTATTGTTACGTCTTTCTTTCTTTCTTTTTCTCTTCATTAGTTCCAGTGATCCTTCAATTTAACTAGTGACTGAGGAGGAGGATGGGGGATAACCTTCCTCTTCCTCTTCTTCCTCTGTTTACCCCTGCACACAGTCCTCCACTTCAGCTAGGGGGCGGCAGCCAGCTCCCCACACCCTCTTCAGTGTCAGCCTGTATACCCTCAAGGATCTGGTCTCAACTTGCTCCTTATTACAGATCTTACTTACTCTCACATAAATCTGCAGTGAGGTCAGTACTAAGGTTTGGTTTGATCCCTAGCTTGAAACTGAGCTCCAGAAATGGGACATGGGGGGGGGTATTGGGGAGATATTCCACTGCTGTTTGGGAGAAAATGCTGTCTCTCAGCCCTCTAGTCAATGTGAAGGTGTGCTCCATTCCATGGTACATATCACGTGCAGAGGTTGACAACAAGTCCAGCGTGTTACATCGTATAAATCGATATTGTAAAGGCAGGGAATCAATGCCAACCATCTCTTAGTTTAGCCAGTCTGTTTCTGCTGCACCAGTCTTATATAAAGGAGCTGTAACTTCCAGCAGATGAACCTCTGATGTCTGCCCACGATTTCCTTGTGTGCTCACTAACTCTGAGACTTGGACAATGAGAATGTTTAAAGGGAACACTTGGTGAATGAAAGCACATTTTTCTGCTCAACGCAAAGCGAGAGAACAGAAAACTGCTTTCACTTTTCAGGTATCTTTCCTTATTCGTACAGAAAAAAAGGACTAGAAAGGAACTACATGTATTCATACAAGAACCTGCTCTGTAACATATATCACCATAGATTGTTATAGTGTACAGAAGAACCATGTCAAACCAAAACACCCAGGTTATGAATGTCTCCTCACCACTCTGTTCTCAGATGCTGAGCTCTAGGCCTGTTTGGTCACAGCAGTCCTATTTTTCGCTTGTGACATTACACCATCTCTCACTCTGCAGATGGTTCTATTTGGTTTATATGTTGCTACTGTCTTTTTTTTTTTTCCACTGTTTTCAAGTTCTTATTCCTGCTGTTCGCTCAAGTGTTTAACTGCTGGTGTTCCTGTTGCCACTGAAGGGACAGTTTACTACTGTACGGTTATGTTGTAAAGGGGGTGGGGTGGTGGTGGGGGGTTTACATGGTGAAGTTTAAAGATAAACTGTGAAACAAGCGTAGGTGTGACTGTGTCTGGATTAACTCACTTGGTCTTTTTTTAAAATATAATTTATTTTGGCTGTAAATATTGATTCTGTAATGATGATGTATAATACTCTGGCATTGCATTGGAAGAGTGTGATCCTTTTTGCTCTGAAATAAAGTTGATTTTAAGGGGCACTTGTCTGGTTTGTTCTGGTTTGAACTAGTTCACTGTCTAAGGGGAAATCAGAATAGATGTGTATGGAGGGAGGGGGAAAACAGAGGAAAGGTTGAAGAGGTTGATGGAAAAAATGTACAGAGGGAGAAACTAATTGTCATGCCATCCCTCCACTTTGAAACACTCTTAACTATCCTTATCCTCTCGGAGCCAGCAAAGTCCTTTTATCTCTTCTCATTACCCGACAATTTTATTGGTTTGTGGCTTTACTGGCAATTTGGAGTCCCATGATGGCACTAAAGTTGGAGGGGCTGGAGCTTGTGAGGTGTTATTGTTCTGACAGACCCACTGCTCTCGTCTTCCCTGGACAGTAGACACAAACACACACTGACAGCTCTGCCCTTTACTCAGCCAGCACTAACCAACCCTTCTTAAGGAAAAGAATTTAAATTGGCCCGTAGGGACCTTTTGTTTTATTGATCATAGGCAGATGGCTTTCCAGTTCACACTCATTAGTGATGCACACAGAAGGGGGTGATGACTTTATTTCAGCTCTGAAGAGGAGAGGGGCCATTTCATGCACATTATTTAGCTGCAGTGAAAAAGGTGCATGTTGTTGGATGGTGACCAAAGAAATTGTAAAGTCCTGGTTGGAGTAGTGGCTGTAAAAGTTGCAGTCCTGTCAGGTATCTTAATTCATTTGATTTAACTGCAACCGAAAGAGGATGCTTAAGGTCTAGAGGTTTGAGAAAGGATTTGGGCCACACTATAGTGTATAAATCTGTATGAGGCACTTTTATCCGTTCTGCCTGTCCGGACACACCCACATTGGCAGCTGAGGATGTTTTGGTCCTCTGTAAGGGGCTCATACTGGATGACTAGATTCCGGGCATAGCGACGAATTTCTGGGTCACATAAAAGTGAATTAAACCCACAAGAGAGTAAAATGGACAATGTGCCAAACAGCAGTAATGAGCACACACCCTCTTCATTTGAGATTGGTCAGTTAGAGATGATAGTGTCAATGGTTGTAGGAGCCTCTTTGCTCCTTATCTTCATTCTCCTCATTAATGTTGATCATTTTTTTCCCTCACATGTTCTACCATTCAACCTCTCTTTAGTTCAAATTATTGAAAAATATTAATATCTAACAATACTCCACAATTTGTTATGATGGTCTTACTGTAGAAAATTGTGAATGTAATTCATTATTTTCAAAATATATTAACACATTGTACCCTATTCATCCATCTTTCCAACCAATCGTTGCTTTAATAAAGGTGTGTCAAGTAAGTATTACCAGAAGCAGGACGCATCCATCTGCAAGTAGAAGTGTGTATTCAAGGATCTGCATGCTTTATCTTTTTTACCCCCTTGATGACCTCTTCCCCTTTTCACCCTTTGCCCTTTGGCATCCCTAAAGTAGATGTTTTAGGTATCAGAGTGGTCTGGCAGGTCAAGGAATTGGGGTCAAGAAGTATGAACACAGAAAAGTAAGGATACATGAGGATAAGAAGAGCAGGAAAGGAGCCAGGAGAGATTAAAGGAACCCAAACAAAGGCAGGATATGAGGGTAAGTTGAGAGCTGTAAAGATTAGTTATGACTGGATAGTGTTTCACTTTCAAGTCTTTTATTCTGCCTCTCTAAAGAGAGCCTGTATATCTGTAAATTGTGGGAATGAGCCACTGCAGGCTGTAGTTCAGTGTGTTGTAAAAGACAGAGAGGATGGGACAAGAGGCATACTGCAACAAATCCACCCAGGCAACAAGTGACAGGAGGTGAGCTGGGGAATCTCACTCACGTGGTTCAGCATCAGGTATCCAGTCGTCGAATGACTTGTAACCTTCGACCACTCGTGATGAAGGCTCTTACTGGCTGCTTGCATCACATGTGGCCTCCCTACCAATATGAAAGGGGACACCGGCTTCTCAGGAGGTAATTGTATCCAACAAGAACTAGCTTTCCCCAACATGCTGGACCCAAACTTTAGGCAAATCTCCTTAGACACATGGGATGACGCATATTATTGGAAGCTTTTACAAAAAGGGGCATAAATATAGTAATAATTAAAAATAATGAAAAGAAATGAGCTGTAATATCTGATTCTTAAATCTGAAAAACATTGAAGGTTGCACAGACAACTTGTGTAAAAATTAGACTTATTTTCACCTCAAAACAACCAGTATTTTCTTTTACTTTTTTCTTCCTTCCCTTCTCTTCCTCCCTCATCTTCTCAATCCCTTTGCCTCTGGGAGGGCCCTTACACCTCTCCTCTCTTCCCTTTTTCATTTCCCTCCTTCCGTTCCCTCCAGATTGTATAAATATCTGTGAGCTGTTTCGGAGAGCTCAGTGTTGCAGACCTGTTTACAGAGGACAGACAGAGGAGAGAGCAAGAGTGGGAGGAGAGAGGGAAGACTCATAGCTACAGGAATAGAGGAGATACCTGAGGGAAGACTAAGAAAAAAAAAAGAAAGCCGTCACTTGAAATTAGAAATTAGTAAAGGTTTAAAAGTTCCACAATAAATCCAAGACTGGACAGAAGAAAGAAAAAGGTTTTAGAGTAAACTGTGTGGAAGGGCTGTCTCAAACATGTTCCTTCTTCTCTCATTCTGTTTAAGCGGTCTTCTGCTTCAAGGTGAGGCACAGGACAGAGCTTCTCTGTGGAGGGGAAATGACCGAAGCGGGCGATGCCACTACACCTTTACTGTACCTAGCCCCGTTGAGTCCAGCTGCCCACAAATTGGAGGTCCAGAGGTGGAGGGACTGAAAGCCAGACTCAACCTGCTGGAGGTCCTGGTGTCCCAGTTGAGTGGAGGGGACTCTCGGACCCCGGGGGTTCAACAAGGGGTTGGAGTCAGAGCTCAGTCTGAGCTGCAGGAGGCACTGAACCAGGCCATGGGAGAGCGGAACCTGCTGCAGAGGGAAAAGGAGCGTCTAGAGAGGGAACTGAAGGGCCTTCAGCTTAGAATGGATGAGATGAGGAGGGAGACAGAGAGGCTGAGGAACAAACCATGTCCTCAACAGACCCCCATGGTCCCACCCAGCCCATCTGTGCAGGACAGGGTCCCGAAGACACCTGGTAGTGGTAAGAAATACACCGCATACTTTAGGTGCTATTACAAAAATGTGCAAGGCTTAATAACGTTTATAAAAAAAATATATTTTTTTTCTTGACAATATCGAATTGTAATCATTAAATTAATAAGACTTTAGATAAAGGTGGACAGGTAATTTTCTTTTACATAAAATTCATCTATATCAATAATTAAGATGCACACCAGAATGACCAAACTGTCTGCACACAGGCTGTCTTTCAGCTAAAATATAAATTTAGTGACTGAGTGAAGGATAATGGGTTAATCAGAGCAGAGAAGTGATGATACAACAAAGTCATCTATGTCTGCACATATAGAGCCACACAAAATACCAATGCATTGCTCATGCATGTGGATCATGTGGATGCCTGTTTTTGTTCCCTGTATCTGCCTGCACAAATCATCTTAAAGAAAAGAAAGAAAAGAAATGAAAAGGTGAAAAATGTGTGTTCATGTTTTAATGATTCACACCTGTTTGTGTGTTGTTAATGTTTTGGTTGCCCCGTTAGTCTGCAGATACACTCAGCTCAGGTTTCTCTGCTCCCCGTTTCCTGCCCTGCATTTAGGGATGATAAACACGAGGTTCAGAGGGGATCAGCTTAGTATTTATGGGCAGAGCCTGCTTTCTTTATGACTGGTGTTTCCCTCTGCATGGCAAGCAGTGTGCGAATAGCTCAGCTGGGGAGGGAAGGGGGACTGAAATGTGATGCACTCTCTGGAAGTGGTTGTTCCGTTGCCCAGGTCTCTCTGAGGGCTTTTGATAATGCCTGGTGGGTCGAGGCTGGTGGGGATGTGGGTCTGTGGCCAAGAACACTATACTTCCAGGGGTTAGAGGGCTTCACAGAGCTTTGGTGTTATCTTGGAGCCAGTAAGGTTAAAAGTGGCCAAAAACCAGTCTAACTGGCATCCAGCCTCTGCTTTTCAGACAGCATATCTTGTTGGTCACAATCCCCCCCTTTTTTTTCTCAGCTAAGCCATCACTCTGTTCACCCTTTTGGCTCTCATCATCAGTTGCTTTAAAGGCTGAGATTGCCATCAACAGTAAATCCTGCCTTTCTAATTCCTGCCAGACATCCCTACTCCCTCTGCATCAGGAGAGCTTATAAGCTCTATCTCCTGCATACTCCAGGTTATCTGCTGAGCTCCTCATGTTTGCCACTGCAGACTGAAATACATGGAGAGGGCCCCTCAGGGTGACAGGCAGATGTCGAATAGATCAGAGTGAGAGGAAGACATGAAGGAGGAGAGAAGAGATAAATGTCAAACCAGGTTGTATTTAGGAGTAAGGAAACTCTGACAGGAACATTTTTTTTTTTATTGTTTACAACCCATGGAGTGGTTATGACCTGTAGTAATAGTCCATTCAAAATACATGAGCTGCACTGTGTAATGTTATTCTAGGACTTTATAAATAGATCTTTACATAAAATTTATACTGGAAGTGACAACGCACACCAGCAGCATTCATGTACAAATGGCAATATTCTTTTTCATCTGTGCTGACAGCAGAACTAAGACAGTACACAAGAAAACATGGACTTAGAACTTAGCTTAGCTTTTAAGTTAGCCACAAGAACAAGGGAGGAATATGCACCAAAACACAGTCCATTTCTCTGTGTCTTTTAGAAGATTTCCTTCAATTTCCTGAATGTGCACCCAGCAGAAATTGCAGTAATAAATAATATTTGTGAGATGTCTCAGCCATGGGGCTTCACATGCAACAGGTAGAGGGACTGCAGCTTAAAAAAAAATCTGTGGTATGTTATACTTCGTACGCTGACTCACGACTATACAGGAAGAATAAATATCCAGATCCAAAATGTTTACAGCAGCCAAGCTGAAGTCTGTTAACTGGGGCCGATTAGGCTGCTGTGTCCTCACACAAAGCCTCCTGTGGGAAATTAATGAGGTTTATGGTATTTTGCTCAGTGACATCCCAAACAAAGAGGCAGGATATGAGGGCCCATATGGCAATCACTCTCATACACACCAGGGAAAAGACACTAGGAGAATGTGGCTGTTTACCTGTGATGATGATAAATGGCTGTACCCTGTGGGACTGGCCTCATAGCTGAGAGAGAGCCATTAAACTTCCTGTGACACTTAAACCACAATGGATGTTTTTGTTTTAAAAGCCTTTAACTTTTGGAAAAATGAGTTACTTGTTATAACAAACTCAATACAACACAACACAAATGTTCGTCATTTGCCCCATTACCAGCCTTCTGCCCCTCTTCATCATAAATCAAGATCAGCTTCCAGATGAAAACATTTAATGCGCTCTACATCATTAGGGTTGATTATGCACCTCAAATCACGGGACAATGCATGTGCACAGCAGGCACATGATCACTCACATACAAGTAGTCCCCAAGGACTGGGATACCCAGACACAGTCTGTATATCATTTTTTTATGAAAACATATTCAAACAGGTCATTTTTTCTTTTGTAAACATCACTATGTTTATGTCTTCAGCTTTTCCGAAGGGGTATACAGTTTACAGATATTGTTAGCCATTGTTTACTTTTGAGGATTTCATGAAGGAGACAAATGGAAAAACAAGGAAAAGGATTGGAGAAGAGAAGAGAAGAGAAGAAGAGAAGAAGAGAAGAGAAGAGAAGAGAAGAGAAGAGAAGAGAAAGTGATATGGGGGAAGAAGAGCAAAACGAGTGGTTTGGTGGTTTGAAGTTGACAGTCCTGGGGTGGAATGGGGTGTCAAGTGTGTTGACTTGAGTGTGTTATGTATGAGTGTGTTATGCTTGGTCAATCTACCGACTGTCTGACTCCAGAGCAGCTGGGAATCCATTTAGGGGTGTTTCTTTTCTGCTGTCAGATTCCCTGCTGTCTGTAGTTGCATAGACACGTTTGGGTCTACGCAAACTCTCTTCAAGTTATTGCAGGTTACAAGTAAAGTGTGCAACAAAAATCTATGATGTGCCTGTGTGTGTCTAGGGTCCAATCCGATGTCTCACCTCATGACCAGGCCCAACAGGCAGGGAGACAGCACCGGTTTGAGAGGTGAGAGAATTTTTCTGGAGAACTTTCACTTCCTGTGTCTTCTTCAGCTCACCTCAGGTCTCTCTCTGTTCAGATTCAGCATGGCAGTATGGAGCTCCAGGCTTTCAGGAGCTGAAGGCTCCTGTGACTGAGGTACCTGCTCCAGATAACAATGAGGACTTCACAGGTATTCCTGTCTAACCTGGCCTATTTGGAAGATTCTGCCCATTTTATCCTCTGTCATAAGCCAAGCCTGGCAGTTCCTCCAATGGCCACTTGAGGCTGGCTCCAAAGCTGAGTCAGTTCCCACACACTCTTGTCTTAAAACGTAACTTCAGCCATAAAACTAATGTCTTTACATCCTAGAGTGAAAAATAGTTTTCTTCTCTATGACTAATTCCTCCACTGTACCATGGGAGGCGTTTTAAAATGACTTACACATTTGGATTTTGTTAAAACTTAAAGTTAGGGGCGTGGCCGCTTTGATTGCTAAAGCTATCTGCTGGGACCCACCTGCACTAATCTGAGTCACTGAATTGGACCTCTCGACTTTGTTTGTGTTGTTGGTGCCTTTTGGAGTGTTTAATACCATAACACCTCGATTATTTTTGTTTATAGTTTTACTTACTAAGCTTATTGTATTATATTTAGATTTTTATTCACTTAACTCTTTTATTTTATTCATTTTTTCTATTTTC
>VUQI01033834.1:6572-19117 GCA_015106735.1 Paratilapia polleni | reverse complement strand
CTTAATGAGCTACTTTGTTTTTTCATATTATTTTATTAAACTTTTCTACGTTATTTAAGCTATGCTGTTATAGATTTTGTTTAATGTTTTGGCTGCTGTGGCACATTAATTTCTCAGTTTTTAGGTAAATAAAGTGTATTTTATCTGACAATGTGGCCTGCTGTTTGGTACAGCACACCCAAGACGTTTGTGCATCAGTTTCTCTAATCTAATTAGCAGGTATGTGTGTCTGTGTGACACACCCATACAGATTATACAGTAGATGCATCCCAGTATGGCCACTTCTAGCTCCAAAAAACAGAAACCAGTGGATGACTATGTGTTTATACAGTCTATAGTACAAACACACCAGTATGGACCTTTAAAGTCCAGTCTTCACAGCTCATACCTCCCTCCACCCTCCTCCCCCTCCATCCATCTGACCTGCCAAACATGACACTCACCCCACCTCTGCTGACAGCCTCAAAGCAAATACTACTATTAATACTGGGGCATTTGGGGTGAGAATACCACAGTCATGCCAGTCTGTAGGTTTGAGCGCCTTCCTGAGTTTCATATTTGTCTCCTAAATGTAGAGGGAAAGCACGTCCAATGTGGACAGGCTTTTAAATCTTCCCTGCAGGGTTTCCCAAAGCCACACCATTGCTCATGCAGGGTTATTTGTCATGGAGATCATGAAAATACACATGCAGTCAACACAGATAGTCATTTGATCTCAGATGAGGCACAAAGTAACGGGTATATTTATAAGACATACTCCTATCTAACCTTAAATCCGGCTTTACTTCCTGAACCTGAGAGCAAGGGTATATTTAAGGAAGTGGTAAATATACAGCCTGCCTTATCGTTTTCCAAATAAGAGAAGCAGAGTGTTCCCGCACACGATGAGTTGTACTACAGCTGCTGCTGCTCTGGTCATGGTGACTCAGACAAAGTTAGCTAACAAAATTGTCAAGTAGCATCTCCAGACCTGCTGTCTGCTTCCGTGATGAGAAATGAGGACCTCGATCACTTCTCAGGTTCCCTTCATCATCCCTCAGCCAGGTGCATGTAGATCCCCTTGCTTGTGTAACATTTACTCTGTGACTCGTCTCCTTGAGTCACCTTAAGAGAGCCTGTGGTCTAAATGTTTAACTACCAGGTAGTGTGTGTGTTTTTTGAGAATAACACAGAAGGAGAGAGCAAATACATAGCCAAGAAATTATGATACATGCTTCGAAAATTTTCAGTCTTCAAGTATCTTTCCAGAAACAGTTACTGACTTTCATCTCTTCCAGTGTGTTGCTGGTTGCTAATGAAATGATGACTGAATGTCTGATGCAATCTCTTCTCTCTGACGTTTCCTATCCTTTCTACTTGCAGGATGTGGGGAGCTTCTTTCAGTTGGTGAGCCGGTAACTCACAGGAAAGCTGATAATATAGCAGGTAAATATGGTATTTGGATGCAGGACCCTGAGGCTGTTTCTCCTTATGGACCCAACATGGTCTGGCGCATTGATGCCATTGGCGCTGAGGTCAGGCAGATGTTTGGGTATGAGGACTTGGAGCAACTCTCTAAAGGCTTCCCATCCAAGGCAGGTGTCACATGGGTGATCTTCATTATGCCACAAATCTTTGATCATTCTTAATTTTTGTTCATGCTTTCCCACGACAGGTCCTGCTGCTGCCAGAGTTGTTAGAGAGCACCGGTGCCGCTCTGTATCGAGGCTCCCTGTATTATCAGAGACGCAACAGCCGCACTCTCATCCGATACGACCTGGTTTCTGAGAGCATCGCTGCCCGTCGTGAACTTCCCCACGCTGGCTTCCATGGCCAGTTCCCATACTCCTGGGGTGGCTACACGGACATCGACTTGTCTGTGGACGAGAAAGGGCTCTGGGCCGTCTACTCCACCAATAAGGCCAAAGGAGCAATTGTGATCTCACAGCTGGACCCACACAGCCTGGAGGTGAAGAAGAGCTGGGAGACCAGCATCAGAAAGAACTCTGTGGCCAACTCTTTCATCATCTGTGGCAAGCTGTACACTGTGGCTAGTTATACATCCCGCGAAACCATCATCAACTACATGTACGACACCGAAACCAGCCAGGGGAAGGCTGTGGCCATCCCCTTCAGGAACAAGTACGGCTACAACAGCATGATCGACTATAGCCTGGCTCAGAGGAAGCTGTTTGCCTGGGACAACTTCCACATAGTGTCCTATAACATCAGGCTGGTGCGCCAGCAGGCCAACTGAAGCCAGCCATGAGTGACTGCTGAAAAGTGACATTTGCTCACCTGTTCCTGCTTCAAAGACTCACAACTTTAGAACATGAGTGGCAGCAGTAGTTAGAAACCTAACACCTTCAGTATCCATGTGTAGAAGAGCCTAACTACCAAACTCCAAAGTGAAATGAAGACATCTGAGGAACAGTAGGTGTGCTTTTTTTCCTCAGTGGGGAGGGGAGCTTTTGCTGTGGCATGGTCCACAAACATGTTTTTAGAGGAATTATTTTTGTACCGCCTTTAATCCAGATGTATGATTTTGTTGTTTTCTTGATAAGCTATGTATATTTGAGGTCTGAAAAATGAAGCACAGTCCAATTTTACCAGCTACATGGAATTAAAAATACAACACAAACTTCTGTGGTACTAAATACATGCCTTACAGTGTTTCACCAGTCAACACCTTTTATCAAATAAACTGCTCTCTTACTTACTTATTATTGCATGTATTTGTACAATTTAGTCAGCATAATGTCATGTTCAAAATCATCATGAAATAAACCTGAATTACAACTGTCTGAGTGGCTATTTGCGTCACTTTGTAAAGTTATCGTAAGCTGCAACTAATGACATGATTTTATTCACGAATAACTAATATTTTCATCCCGACTAAAGAAGACTTTTCATATTCAGATTTTCAGATACTTCATTTTTATAGACAAGCCAAAAATTTAATATAAATTTATGACTTTTTTAGCTAACAAAACTACACTGCTCAAAAAACATGATACTGATCATCACAGTATAACACAAACACAGTTAAACTTCAGGGATATCAGTCTGTCCAGTTGGAAAGCATAAACCATTGTGAATCCATTTCACCTGCTTTGGTGCAGATGAAAGTGACAACAGGTGCACTGCAGAGGTAACAAGACAACCTCCAAAAAGGGAATGGCCACAGACCATTTCTCTCTCCTTAGCCCCCCTGACTGATTTTTGAGTGTCGTTGTCACTACTGGGAGCATGAAACGGTACCCACACCCCGTTCAGGTTCCACAGGTAGTCCAGCTCCTCCAGGATGGCACATCCATACGTGCTGTCACAAGAAGGATTGCTATGTCTCCCAGCACAGTCTCGAGAGTGTGGATGAGATACCAGGAGACAGGGTGTTACATGAGGACAGCTGGACAAGACTGTAGAAGGGCGTCAACCCAGCAGCAGGACTGGGATCTGCTCCTTTGCTCCAGGAGGAACAGGAGCACTGCCAGAGTCCTACAAAAGGGCCTCCAGTGGGCTACTCATGTGCATGTTTCTGACTAAACTATCAGATACAGACTCCATGAGGGTGGGATGAGGTCCTGACGTTCTTTAGTAGGACCTGTGCTCACAGCTCAGGATCATGCAGCTCAACTGGCATTCACCAGAAAACACCAGAACTGGCAGGTCCGTCACTGGCACACCATTCTCTTCACAGATGAGAGCAGGTTCACACTGACCACATGTGACAGATGTGAACATTATGCTGCCTGCAAATCGAGCTGCACAGTGGTGCACTAAAGTATGTCGAGCCCTCAGGCCACCCTCATGGAGTCTGTATCTGACAGTTTAGTCAGAAACATGCATGAATAGCCTGCTGGAGGTCCTTTTCTAGGGCTCTGGCAGTGCTCCTCATTTTCCTCCTTCCACAAAGGAGCAGGTCCTGCTGGGCTGATGTCTCTCTACAGCCCTGTTCAGTTCTCGTCAATGGGGGTTGCCTTGTTGCCTCTCCAGTGAACCTGTTGTCACTTTGATTTGCACCAAAGCAGGTGAAATGAATTCACAATGGTTTATGCTTCCTAACTGGCCAGATTAATAACCCTTTAGTTTAACTGACTTTGTGTTATACTCTGATGATCGAGTCTTCCCTTAACTTTGTGAGCAGTGTGTTTTCTAAAGTTGGTGTTTGTCACATGGCTTGAATTGGATGATTTTTCTCAGCTCATGAAAAGTTGATGTTTTGAAGTTATTTGGTTCCTAAGAAATGATAACACTTTATATTTTCTAGGCCATTCAAAACCTATGGAAAATGAAAGGCTTTGAAATGCTGTTGATTATCAATAACTCAAATCACTAGTAACTAAAGATCAAGTCTTACCAGTTACCACAGAAATAATCTGTAATTACTATATAAATAGGATGGATAATATTACATACAGAGGTTTTTTATCTACTTTTCTGCAGGAGCAAAAACCTGTTAACCTGGTCAGCAGTGTCATTTTTAAGGGCTAGTAACAGAAAGTAATGATTTATTAAGTATTAATTCATAAAAACCTTCCTTAAACAGTGCGCAAAGGGTGCCTTATAAGAAAGGTGACACTAGAAGAATCGTAAGCCCCCCCAGCTCATTTATGATGGTGTTTACTGACACCTAGTGGTCAGACGCAATCCCTACTGAATTTGAGTCTCAAGTAGAAATTTCAAAGAATGATCACAGAAAATTACTTGAAGTAAAAAGCAGACTTCACTGAAAAACATCTCAACAGTATATTATTTATTAGTTTCTGTAACCAAACCAAAAGAATGTAAATAAGACCGTACATATTTTAATACAGCGATGAAACCCCTGTACAAGTACAACAAAAAAACAAAAAAAAAAAACCAAAAAAACAAACAAACAAAAAAGTCATTACCCTCCCTCCCTCATTCATCCTCCAAAGCAAGGACTCTTCCCTCAGCCAGGGTAGATGTGAGGACTCCCTCACTACCTCAGGGTGCATACTACTGTACATTTCTGAAGGACCATCTTCACCGCAACCCCAAGATGAGAGCATTGTGGGTGGGGCAGCCAGTGGAGGTGAGGCAGAGACAGAAAACAGCACTGATTCCTCTCATCAGTAAAGACAACAAAATAAGTGTCCTTCTGCCCAAACACTTCAGAATTTGAGGCTTCTCTTTTGTTTTTTAAAACTTGTTCTCCATCCTGTTCCCTCTCGCCGGAAAGGTCGACACGTACACTCAAAAGTTTTCTACTGTTTTAACAATCAGCTCACCGTATCTATTCCTCTAACCAGCCCTATCCTGCTAAACTCCAGCTAAGGGCACTAAAAATCCATGAATAGCAGCAGGTCTGAGTGCTTTACAGTGAAGGGTGTATATATGTGTGTGTTTGTGTGAAAGCAGAGATGGGTGTGAAAGCAGTGAAAGGGTGTGTGTGACTGCAGCTCCTATACTGGAACAGCTGTAAGTAGAGATCATACATCATCCATGTAAACCTGTAAATCCACTCAAATCTCAGCATTCTTAAAAAGGCTGCGACATCATTTCTGCTCTGCTTTAACCTTTGGCTAAATATACAGGAGAGTCCAGCTACAAGCTCTCCCCTCTGTTTATACCACACACACACACACACACACCTGACACACCCACCCCACATCAGTAAATCTCAGGCAAGGAGATGAGAGCAGAAGGCAGGAGCAAAGGCTCACAGGCAGACAAATCAATAAGTCAATTATTAAAGTCAATCAAATGCTGCAATTTTCACATTTCAATTCTGGTAAAACAAAGAAAACAAAACAAATGACAACAGGATTTCAGATTTCATGTCTCCGTGCAGTAACTGGATCAAACCGTTGAGTGAGAGTGTGCACACGAGTGCACAGAACTCTCGATTAGTTATAATGGGAGATTGGGCAACCAAAAAAGAAAATAAATGTGCTTCACCAAAATGACATCTCCTTAAGATTATTTTGACTACAAAAACAAATCTGATTCATTCTTTTGTTAACAAAACAGGTATCTCCTATAATACGCGTGATCCTATTTGGGGGGAAAAAAAAAAATTTTTTTTTAAAAAATGAACAGAAATGAAGAGCTATAAAAATGGCAAACTCAGCAGCAAATTTCAAATTTCTCTCTCCAGCTCTCCGTTTATCTACCATCACAGTAGATATCTATGGAACAACTTGTGCAGCAACTTTACCGGCATCTAAATATGATGGAACAATCCAACTCAAATGCCGCCACCTACAGTGGGACAAGACAGGGGAAGAAAGAGGAGGAAGAGGATTTTGTTGACACTCCAAAGGGCCTACTGTCTGTAACCACTACCATCTGTATTTCCACTCAATCCATCCTCCTCCCCCACACTGTCCTCCGGGCTGATATGAGGTGGTGGCTGAGTGAATGGGGCTAGATTCTCTCTTCCTGTCTTCCATCCTTTCGTTTCATCATCTGAAGAGGTTCAGAAGTGCTTTACTTGCCCTCTTCTGGTTTGATGGCCTGTGGCTTTATGGGGCCAGTCCGTATGGGCTTGGCCGTGGATATGGGGGGCTTCTCAGAATCTGGGCGCTCACCTCCTGCCTGGTGGTTTGGAGCAGAGGTGTCGAGAGGGGGTTTTCCTCCTTGATCAAGCCGAGATGCTTTGCTGGCTTGTGGGGCCTTCAGCTGTTGCTGTTGTTGTTGCTGCTGCTGCTGCTGCTCTGAGAAGAACTTGTGAGTGGACTGGAGCACCTCCGCCCGCTGCTTTGCCTACACAGAGATGTTAGAATATATATAATTCAACCTACATATCCATTAGACTGCACAGATTACTCCAACAAATGGAGAATCAGCGGATACAAGAATAGCAAACACACCTTTAGGTCCTGTTCAGCCTTCAGAGCTGCTTGCGTGCCTCTGGGTGCGAGGGAGGAGCCAGGGGGTCCCCTTGGAGGGTGCTGCGGTCTGGGGTGGGGCATGAGGCCACCACTCATATTGGGTGACATTGGAGGACCCATGGGAGAACGCTGAACACCTCCAGCAAAGGAGTTAGCATGAGGAGGGCGAACCAGAGGAGAGACGATGCTGGGCTGAGGCAGAATCTAAATGAAGAGGGGAAAAACAAACAAACAAACAAAACAAAACAAAACAGGAAAATAAATGACTCAGTCATTTGGAATTCACAAAAAAAACAAAAAAAAACTGGTGCTTTATATAAAAGCAACCAAAAAAAACCCCCAAAACAAGCCAAACCAAAACACAGGTTATTGCTAGATTATCACCTGCGGGTTGAACTGGCCAGGGAAGTGCTGTGTCATTCTCATGCCGGCAGAGCTGGGCTGAAACTGCTTCTGATAGAGCATACTGTTAATCTTGCTGGACTGGCTGCTAGGAGAGGTGGAGCTGGCTCTGCATAGAAAAGACAAAGAAACATTAAAATCAAAATGTATAACGTGCATCTAAACTACACAAAACCCATATTAACAAAATGTAAAAAACAGCTGCTCTGTAGATTTGGCATCATGTGCTTAATTTCTGTGATGAGATTTGCATATAGTTATGTTTTTGGCAACTCATCACTTAATGCAAACTAGAAGTACTGCCATCTGGATGTAATCTTCCACCGACACATCAAAATTCCAGTTTATATCCATGCTTTTATTTTGGGGCAAAATATGTTTGGCAGTTGTTCAAGTTGAGGCTCTAAGGATTGAGGATGTAATTTGCAGAACAGATTATGATGTCCTTTGGGGTAAATTTTTGATTTGTGATTTAGGGATATCTTAATAAAATGAACTAATCTTAATCACACTTTGCTGATTTTCTTTTGCTGTAAACAAACAGCAGGTAAGGTTTCAAATATGGATGTTGCTGCAAGGAAGATACACATTCACACATATCTTCAACCCAGCAATAAAGTGTATCTTTTTCAATCACCACAATTTCAAGGTGGTGTCACCAATTCATTATCCAACCAAACATGAAATATGGTCATAAAAGTCTTCCAACATTTCTAACTTTGGTCTATGTAACAACAGGAGAAGTCAAACAGCACTGGCTTGCGAGGCTTAGTCACTTTGTGTTGTGGTAGTGCTGCTGGTATGCAGATATACTTTTATGGTTTTACCTGTAAGGACTGGAGGTGGGTGTAGTGCTCCTGGCGCTGACAGGAGGAGTCCCAGGCTTCACATCCATCCCGCTGCCAAACAGTTTGAGATCCATGTCCATCTGCAACATAATTACAAAAAACTGTTAAACCTCCTGTAAAAAACTCCCCGTTTCTTCAAACAGTCAAACACAGATGGGTCAGTACCTTGCTGGTAGGAGGCTGCATCATGTTATGATTGGGGCCCATGATGCCTCGGTACGGCTGAGAGACTGGGGGCTGTCGATTGATGTTGGGGGGCTGGGCTTGGGGAGGAGTGGGAGGTAGCGCCAAGAGGGGCTGGCCTCCACCTGAACCAAAGTTAGGCAAGGACAACTGGGAACCAGGCAGAGGGACTGTCACCTGGAGAGAAATGAAGAAAGGTAAACAATTCCTCAGCTGACAGAAAATTGTGTGGCTGGAAATTTTAAAACAATGTAAGCTACTGAAGAGGTTCATAAACTTCAAATGCATTATGTTTGCATGTAGGTTACCTGTTGCATTGCAGAACTGGGTGACTGAGTGTTGCTATAGTAGCTACTCTGACCATGCTGTTGCACCTGCCCTGAGTACATGTTTGAATGCTGATTCATCCCCTGTCGAGCCTGAGCCAAAGACACAAATATGTCAGATGGAATATGTGAACATGCAAAATTAATCAAATTCACTGTCCATATGATTGTCTGGTTACCTGCAGCAAATGTGTATCAATGAGCTGAGACCCGCCCATGCCAGAGGGCTGGTTAAGCTGTGGCTCAAACAGAATGGGAATGTGCTGGGTGGAGGAGGGTTGCTGATAAGCCAGATTGGACTGAGGTTTGCCCAGCTCAGGTGCCTGCACACCAGGATAACTGTGGAGGGATGGTCCTGAGAGCATCATCGAGGGCTGTGACAGGCTGCTCTGCATGAATGCCTGCTGAGACCTGAGAAAAGACAAAACTAGAGGATAAGTTGAAAGAAACAAGGGTGGCTCAAACTGGTAAAAAATAAATAAATAAAAAAACAAAAAAACAAAAAAACAAAAAATAAATTCCAGCCGTGTTAGGGAGCAGAGAACTGAACTGAAAATCTGTGATGTGTTTGTGTGATTGTGTTACCTGTAAGGCTGCAGTGAGGAGCTGAACAGGTCCTGTGGTTGTGAGACCGGAGGACCAGTGCTGAGTCCTAGCTGAGCCTGATGCGTGTGTTGGTGCTGAGGCTGACCTTGCAGCGGAGCATAGATAGGGATGGGAATCTGCTGCACTGCAGTTGGCTACAAGGTAGAGAAAAACAGATGGTTTGACCTTCAACATTAAACATTCCTGCAATGTTTTTCTGAACTCTTAACTGTTGTTTTAATCTTACCTGTGAGAGTCCGGGCTGGAAGCCTTGCTGCTGCGCCAGTGAGGGAGGAGCCAAACGAGGATGGGGAGTGCTGAAGAGGTGGCTAGTGTCCATGTAGAAGGCTGGAATCTGAGCTGCAGAACCTGAAAACATTAAACATTACTGGTCAGTGACAGAAACAAAAAGTTCCTCAAATATATAACTATAAATATGAATAAAAAAAAAAAAAAGCTGTGAAATTAATGATCAAATTTCTGAAAAACAAAGATTTATAACTCATAATAATTTCAATACAAGTAACGTGTAGCATAGCTATATCGTCACAGGTCAGTGTCAGGTTTCCCTCACCTGCTGCAGACTGGGAGACATACACCTGTGGGGTCTGCTGTTGCTGAGGCAGGAGGGGAGGTACACAGCCGAGCTGAGAGAAGCTACTGCTACTGCTGCTATTGCTAGAGGAGGACAGGCTTCCACCTTGCAGCTGCTGGGGCTTCACCTTACAGATGTTAGGGGGATCAGAGGCTGTGGTGGTTTTGGTGCTGAGGGATGATGTAGTATAGGTGCCAGAACCTGCAAGGTGAAAATAATCAAATGTTGAACACAAGACTTCACAATTTATGCCCATTTGTGTTTTGATAAACAAGGTGAAAAAAAATCATTACTGTACAAAGTATGATACATGTAAGTGGCAGTTATATTACCTGACAGTGAGGTGCTGGGGGTAACAGAAGCCACAGGGATCTGTGGCATGGAGGCTGAGGAGAAGGAGGAGTACGAGGAAGCGCAGGAGGTAATGGGGGAGGAAGAGGTGGTGACAGGAGAACTCTTCTCCAGACTCGGAGAGTTCTCCCATGCTTTACGAGCCGATTCCATCTGAGGAGGTAAAAGAAAGAAACCAGCGCTCAGGTAAAGTCTGGAGAACAATATTTCTCAGAAAATAATATTGCTTTGAGTGTGCTGTACATCCGTGTACCTTTAGTGTTAGGTCAACAGTAGCTGGAGAGACTGTACTGAGGCTGGAGCTCTGCTGCAGGGTTTCTCGGCGAGGAAGAGGCAATGAGTGGGGTAGTGCCACCTAAGACACATTAATAAAAAACAAAAACAAAAACATAGTACCACAGGGGGGGAAAAAAAAAAAAAAAATTGTAATCTCAAAACAGAAATGGTGTGTAATATCTTGTGCCTGTGCAAGGATATATACTCACATTAGCCACTAAACTCTCTTCCATTTTGGTGCCTCCTGTAGGAACGCTGTCAGCCAATGACGAGGAGGGGGTGGTGTAGTCAGTGACAGACTCCTGAGGGGCAATAATTTAGCATGAGCACATTTATATTAAATTACAGTAGTAAAACAACTCTAAATGTTATCAATGTCCATGATAAAAGGTAAACATAAGAAGGATAACAGAAGTGAGAAACAAGATTTTTGATACCCAAAGCTTTCTGGCTTCCACTTGTAGTCCAAGTACTATTGAATGATCACGTTTGAACAGACTATGGTTGCATGCAGATAAACACTCTGTTTGGCGAGTAAAAGAGGGATGGCATTTACTGAAATGCACTGAATAACAATCAGATATTGTCTGGCAACAAATGGCCTCTTTATCATTTGATATTTTCGCTCAATCCATAAACAATTATTCGAGGACATCAACTAAAATCTCGGCCAGATTTTCCACTACAAGAAGCCCTGAAAAATGGCTGTTGCCTCCAAAAGTCAAGTCATCAGAGTATCTGTGTTAACAGATCAGCAGTATAGAGGTGTGACTGCTAAACCCAATCCTGCTATAATACAACAATGTGAGTTGCAGTAAGACAGCAGTACTGTATACCTTAGAGTTGCTGTTGTACTCTGCTGAGGGGGCTGTGATCATGCCCTCGATGTCTCCTCCCAACTCTGGTACTGTGGTGTCACTGGTGGGAGGGCTGGAGTCTGTTGCTCTGGTAACGCCTCCTGCAGGTACTCCTCCCTCCATCCCGTCACCTTCTCCTCCACGTGCATCTTTGGCCTTACGGTTTTTTAGAGAGCGCTCTTTACCAATGGGACCTGGCTTGTACTCCTTGGTTTCCACTGGTTCTATCTCTGGTAGCTGAGGAGGAAAGATTAAAGATTTAAAATGGAGTAGATCTTTGCAGAATTAACACAAATCAGTACCATTTAACAACATAAAACTCTGTCTCTTGAAGAGTAGTTACCTTCTGTGTTTTGATTGGGCCAGCTCGAGGTTGTTTCTGTCTCTGTTCTTTGGGAGCAGGTAGTTTGTTTTCAGAGCCACTTTCTAGCAACGCAGGAACTCCATCACTGTCAGTGCTGCCTGCAGATGATGGTGCTCCAAACTGAATACTGTCTATTCCCAGTTCCACACTGCCCTCAGTTCCAGGCTTCACACCCTAAAACCAACCAAATATTTTTTATGGTTTATCGTGTGAGAAAAGGATTAAACAATAACAAAAAAAATGCAACAGGCATATTTACCTACCTCAGAGGAGACAGTACCAGTAAAGGAGGTAAGAGGTTTGTTCCAGGCACTCACAGATGGTGGCTGAGGAGGGCTAATTGGACCAACTGGAATATACAGATTACATATTTTAGACAGACTGCCAATCCATTAATGCCTGCAACACAATGAGATTCAAGAGTCAAGACAAGTTGAACTTTTCCACTCACGCTTCTTGACGTCAGGAATGACGGTGCTGCCTGCTACCTTGTTCTCCCACAATTCAGTACCCAGAGTGCTGTGTGTCTGCGTAGGTGCAGGGGGTAGGCTCTTTGACGTGAAGTCCACAGAAGCAGGGGGAACAGAGGGTAGAGGAGCAACTGTTCCTTCCAGAGTCTGAGGTGAAGCAGCAGGCTGGGATGGGGCAAGATGAGGATGCTGGGCAGCAGGAATTGGAGGCTGCTGCTGGGCCTGGGGGGCAGCAGCTACAGGAGGCTGAGACTGAGAGGCCTGTTGTTGCTGTTGTTGTTGTTGTTGTTGCTGCTGTTGTGATGACTGTTTTTTAGCAAATCTTGGTGGCAGCTTTCCTCCACCCCCTCTGCTCTTATCACTAGACCCTTTTTTACCCCAGTTCTGTAGGAGACATGTCAATATTAGCTCTTTTTTTTTTTTTTTTTTTTTTATTTTTGTGTTGAAAA
>VUQI01033833.1:0-11353 GCA_015106735.1 Paratilapia polleni | reverse complement strand
TTTTAGAACAACCTGATAATAATGAATTACAATAGTCCAGCCTAGAAGTAATAAATGCATGAACTAGTTTTTCAGCATCACTCAGAGACAGGATGCTTCTAATTTTAGAGATATTACGCAAATGCAAGAAAGCAGTCCTACATATTTGTTTAATATGCGTGTTGAAAGACATATCCTGGTCAAAAATGACTCCAAGATTCCTCACAGTGTCCCTAGAGGCAAAAGTAATGCCATCCAGAGTAAGTATCTAGTTAGATGTCATATTTCTAAGATTTTTAGGGCCAAGTACAATAACCTCAGTTTTATCTGAATTTAGAAGTAGGAAATTAGAGGTCATCCAGGCCTTTATATCTTTAAGACATGCCTGTAGTTTAGGCAGTAACCTTAATAACCTTCACTAGAACTGTTTCTGTGCTGTGATGAATTCTGAAGCCTGACTGAAACTCTTCAAATAAACCATTCCTCTGCAGATGATCAGTCAGCTGTTTTGCAACTACTCTTTCAAGAATTTTAGAAATAAAAGGAAGGTTAGAGATCGGCCTATAGTTAGGTAAGACAGTTGGGTCAAGAGAAGGTTTTTTTTTTGATAATGAGATCACATGTAAAATTTAATCTTCAAATTAAAAGCATCATGAAAAGCAGTAACCCACGTTATCTGCAAAGCCTAAACAGAGCGATCCAATCTGCCTCTCTGATTAAGGAAACCCAAACAAATAACTCAATTACTTCCTTCCGTGGTGCTGGACAACAACGAGTGATGGATGGACCTATGGCTCTCAGCGTGTTCCTCAAATATGGAGGGAAAAACAGTTGCAACTATATGCAGTTTATGAGTGCTCCACATAAATGACTTGGAGATTGTGAAATTCTTGGCAATTGTTGCAAGCGTTGTGCTGATAGAAGATGATCTCAGTGATCAATGCTGGTCAGACAGCTTCCAAATCAAGGTGAATTTTAGCTTTTATTCTCACGAATGCATTAAATTAAAATTAATTTTATTATTAGATTCATATTAAACCTATTCAGTATAGGCTACCTAGGTCCCAGATAGGTGTCTGTCTCTCTCTTTCTCCTACAACAGGATGATCAGACTACAGAGGAGACCCCCTGTTATCCATACACAATCTACATGTACCTGCCAGAGGAAATATAGTGCCAGCATAATCTGAAGAGGAGCAGACCACAGCATGTTGAGGAAGGTGGTGAGGTCCATGAACCTCTGCGCGTCCACAGACATCAGGTTGACCACCTCTCCCACCGTAGATGAACGCTTGGCTGCGTTAGTTATCACTAGTGCCTGCAGAAAAATGATGAGGGCAAACAAGAAAACTCTATCTCCCCTTTGAAATTAAATATGAATATAATTTTGCTCCCTGTATTAATAAAAAGTGAGGCTTTGCAGTCTAAAAACTGGGATGTGACTGTCTCTTGCATACCTTCCTGTAGATAGCTCCTACGACAGCAGTGCGCACATTCATGCCGGTAACAAAACAGTACTGAAAGTGGTGATGGAGTATGAGGGTCTGCAACAGAGCCGTGAAGAACATAAGGAAGGCCAGTGCGTAACCCCACCAATTAGGAACATCCTTCGCCTGAATGAATGAGATCAGCAACCTGTAAAAGTGAAGAACGGGAAAAATTCTCTTTGATTAAAGCACGTAACAATGAACTAACCTGTTTATTGGGGGAACAAACTAAGTTAACCTCCTATGTAAGCCCTCCATCCTCTTTACATTGCAGAAACACAAAAAGATACTGTTTACATGCAAAATGTTAGTGTCAGTCAGCACATTACTATCCAGCTATCTCACAGGTTGGATTGTACAGAAATCTAGTCTCTGACCATGATCTTAAAGTATTACTTCCCACTGCTACACTCATGAGAACTGTTGACCTCCAACACCACCTTAAAAAAATATAGCCAACCATTCACAAAACAGCGTTACTACTGACAGGGACCTTAACAGTCTTGTTGCCTCAGGCTGTGAGAGTGCTAGCACACCTGTTTGCATGCCCTCCCAAGCCTCTAATTTCATCTTTGGCTCACCTGTTATCTAAACCAAACATGCTGCATATTTTTTAATCAGCTGTCCTCTAACACTCTGTTGACACCGTTATGAAGACACAGAAATCACGAGACTCGTGAGACTTAAGATGTCCTCTGACAAAGTGTGCTCATGGTTTTGCCCTCGAGGTGAGTCAGTTTCCTCAAAATCTCAGGGAAACCAAAACTGTGCAAACACTCTTGCCTGTTTTAGCTTTTTATGCATTTTACATCATTGTTTATTTTCTTGTAAAGCTCTTTATGACTACAGACTTGTGTGTAGGCTTTTCTTTTTCTGATCTGAAAAAATGGGGTGGCATGCCAACGTTAGCTCAAGCAGCCTGCTAGATAGGCCGGCATGGTTTTAGCATGCTACGTAGCTAAAATGCTTATTTTGTCCTTTTGAGTTAGTGGCTCAAGAGGCATGTTACTTAGCTTAGCATACCACCTTTATATCTTAACCTACCGTATATCAGAAACTCACTCATTCATGAAAATCTTTACCTAACTTTGCATACCAGAAGGGTTGACAGCTAGTTCTATAGGAGCAACAGTAGAACCTGTTCAACCTGAGATAGATACACTGAAACGGCCAACTACCTGCTGCTTGCGAGGGAGATTACAGTATGTAAAGGCAGCTTAAAGGTTTGTTAGGGCTAGAATGGCAGGCATTTCCAGTTGTAACAGTAGATTAATGATAGCACAGCATACAAGCGAGTGAAGGGCTAAATGGCAGGTCAAAACTGAACATGAGGGACAAAACATTCCTCTTTAGTGTGCGGCAAACTGCACTTTATCTCTGGCTAGTGGTTTGGTTGTTACTCAATTTTGAAAATGAATATAAAAAGGTTGAACTCTGGAAACAAACAAGCATCTCTTTAAAAAAACAAATGCTGTGACTAAAAACTATAAAACGGAACCATTGAATGGACTTCCCACTGACATTGTATTAAATGTAGGGAAGGGCTGCAAAGCTTTTCCTCATTCATCATTTTCTTCCTTCTCTTGGTCAGACTGCATTATGTTCCTAAAATGGTTCAAAATGAGTTTTTCATTTCACATATAAAGCACTATAGTAAATCCCGAGATCCATTTTCCCATAGTGCTGAGGCTGTACTTCATTAGCCAGAGCTTTAACATCGTTATTCCAGAGGAATAAAAAGGAAACAAGTTACACCAGAATTACATGGCTATAATACAAACATAACTGTAACAGCGGTCTTATCAAAAGATAACAGTCAAATAAAAGAACAGAATATTTGAAATTAAAATGAGACTTGTGCCAAATCTGCCTTTTTTTTTCTTGTGACACCAGTAACACTGATATGATATCAGTGTTAATAAGCAATCTTCAAACACATGAGTCCCACAAAATATATACAGGAAAACTATGTTGGGAGCCATCTCTGATACCTTATCTACACAGAGATAAGGTCTTCTCAGAAAGGCTCCTATCACTAAATTTTCATCCTGGGCCATTAAAAGCATAAAGAGGAAACATATTTGCATAATGAGTTTGCATTCTGAACAAGAACTGAGTGTGTCTTTAAATAAAGACAGCTTGCATACTTTGGATAAAGCAGACCCAAATGCAAAAGCACAAACAACATGCAAAACGCCACCCTGAAAATGGTGTTTGACAACACTGGAACAATAGTCATTTGTGTGTTGTAGTAAAGAAAGCATGCAATAGTAAAGTGGAATCTTTGTCTTTACTTGAGGAGCTGAGGGTTGACAAAGGTGATGACATCCTGCAGGAGCTTGTAGGCTGAGCCAATCAGAAAGTAGGGTCCAAAGGCCTTGATGAGGGCGCGAAGGAAGGATGGCTGGTGGGTAACTTTCTGATTGGACAGCAGCACCTCTACTTCCTCTGGGCTGCTTTCACCTCCTCCTCCTGAGACGTGGTTGGTGGTCGACGGCGGGGGCTTAGCGTACACAGCCTGGCTGGACACACTCTCTTCACTGTGGAGTGGGGGATTTGGGTGTTTGAGATGGGAAAGAAATTCAGAGAGGAAGACCAAGAGATTGTCACAAAGGGTTTCAAAACAGTATCACAATACAATGTGAACGACTATTAATGATGCTGGGCAGTACACTATATCTAGCGGTATAGGAGTCACAATTTCATGCATGATATGAATTTTTTAAACAGCACTATACCTGTGAACACATAAAACACCCCCTGTGGCTTTTCAACAGGTTTAAATGTATATTTTTGGTCATTGGGAGCGTGATGGAGCTCTCTTGATGTTTGCCAGTTCATGGGTTGTTTTTATTTTGCAGGAAACTACTGACCATCCTTAATAGCAAAGACACAGTAACCCATTAACTGATCTGACTTAAATGTCAAGTACAGTTGACTGTTGATACTAGTTCACTTGAAATGTAATAAGAAAATCCTAAAAAAGCAGTCAATCATTGTCATGTACCAACAGTGATTTACCGTAGTTGATTAATTAAATTATGGCTGCAACCAACAGTGTTCGGCAGTTGATTAATGTAAATTGTTTTAACTCTAAATTATACCATATAAACACACCATACAGATTCCTTTATCAAAATTGGATCCTTCCAGTAGCAAGTAGCAACACAAAGTGTTTTTTTAAAAAAAAAAAAACCTGTCTTGTTGTGGCTGTTGGTGGTTCCATTTGTTTAACTGGTAAATAATGGTATTAATTTGCCCAGAAGGACCTCAGGCAGTGAGACTAAAAGTTCAGCGTACTACACAAAGTCTAATACGAGCTTAAAGCACAGGAGTCCAATTACAGCAGTGAGGAAAAGGGAGACTACAGCTCAACAAGACATGTGCGATGGAATTCAACTTAAACAGGTTTCCAGACCACTACTGAAAAGGCCCTAACTGAGCTGTTCCCTATCATTTTACAAGAAGAAAGCACAGTGAAACTGACAGGAAAAGCTGTGACATTACCAGCCCCGAGATATTCCACAAACAAACAGAACACATCAGAGAAACAACAGTACAAACGAGCTGCTTCTTTTGTAGTGTTGCAGTGCATTTCATACGTTCTCTCTGATGTCTGCAAACGTGGAGTTTCCCACAGCTCTTTAAAGCAGAAACTGTGTAGCAGTAGTAGATGTCGATATCCTGCTGCTAGGGTAACCAAAAAAAAAAAAAAAAGTGCTCATGGTTTTGCTTGTGCAAAAAGGAACGAACCTACGCCAGCACACACACAACCACACACACAAGGAGCCCTGCCCTCCAAGACAACTTCCCTCCCTTTTCTAGTCTGAGAAAAAAAAAGAGTAAAAGGAAGGGCAGATTTATTAAAGTCTGAGACCAGGACAACATTCAGATTATGGCTTTTCTTATTTATTCAATAATCCTGCCATTATTTCTGCTTTTAAGAAGCATCTACATTTTCAGTAGAGGTGACAGGTCATAGTGGGTGCTGGCTGTATACTGGACTACATTACACTTTAAAGTTTTCTTAATTTTCCTCCACTACTTATGTTATTGGGCCATAAGTAGAACTTAAGGCAGTCACTATTCAGTACTCCCTAGCCTGTCCTCAGTTGGCTCAGAAGGCAGAGGCTAGTAAGCAGGTGCTAACTAACTGGCGAGAGCATGTCACATGCTTGGTTTCAGGTGAAATTTAATTAGCATTGCCAGGCCCCCGCTTTTACAGCAAAACTGCTAATACCTTATTCTAGTATCAGGTCTCTCCAATCATCTGATCAAGGTCTTAACGATTCCCCATTTGGAATAGCCTTCCTCAGCCCATCAGGTCAGCTGAATCCCCGCTTTGTTTTAATGGTTAGCACTTTCGTAAACATTTTCTAGTTGGTTCTCCTGGTCATGTCCCATTTTTATTTTCAGTATGATTCACACCAAGACTTGTACAGTACAGGGCAAAAGTCTTGAGCCACCCCTCATTTCTTTATATTTTGCTAGGAACATGGAAAATAGGTGCAGCAATCTATTGAGATGTGCAAACATACATGGAAATACAGCATACAAGGCAAAAACAGTTTGTACAATTCTAATGACTTTGAAAGTCAGTATTTGGCATGACCACTTTTATTCTTCAACAAAGCCTGAACTCTCTTAGAAAAGCTTTCTTGTAATTTCTTTAAGTAGTCTTCAGGAATAGTTCTCCAGGCTTCTTGAAGGACATTCAAAGCTCTTTTTTGGATGTTGGCTGCCTTTTGTTCCATCCTTTGTGAAGATGATCCCACACTGCTTCAATAATGTTGAGGTCCGGGCTCTGGGGAGGCCAATCCACGACTGATGGTGTTCCAGTGTGTTTTTCTATCCAGGTATGCTTTTAGCACATTGTCAGTGTGTTTGGGATCATTGTCATGCTGAAAAGTAAAGCCGTTGGCAATGAGATGCTTTCCAGATGATATTGCCTGGTGGTTTTGCCCAGTTTTGACATGATCCCCAACACAACTGGCTGAAATGCAGCCCCAAACCATGACAGAGCCTCCACCATGTTTTGCAGACGGCTGTAGATACTCAGTGTTACACCTCTTTCAGACCACCTCCCTACATGTTGACAACAATTTGAAGGAAAAAATTCTAAATTTGGATTCATCACTCCATAAGTCCTGCTGCCACTGATTTTCATTCCAGTTCTTGTGTAATTTGGTATACTTCAGCATTTTCTCCCTGTTTCTCTTCCTTAAGAATGGCTTCTTGACCTTCAGAGAGCCTGGAGAACTATTGCTCAAGACCACTTTAAAAGATGACAAGAAAGTCTGGCTCCTTGAAAGCAAAATGTAAAGAAATGAGTACTGTATGTAAGCATATGTATGCTTGGATTTCACTTTTAATTTGAAGCACTCTGCAACTGTGTTTAAAAAATGCTATCAAAATAAAATAATTACTGCTATTCTTTTTTAAATTAGATTTTACTGATTGACTTAGTAAATTGGATGAGCTTGCTGCATAAAAATGGTCAAAATCAGAAACACGATTAAAAGCTTGAATGCTGCTGGAGAAACCCATCTGATCCATACTCAAGTACTCCAAAAAGCACATAATGTGTATTCATCTGTGGCTGAAAATTGTCCCTCACAAATGCATTATGTTCTCCTGTTTGGGTAAATGTTTGCTAAAGTGCCCAGCTGTTTTAGCAAACTACAGAGTGTTTAAAAAAAAAAAAGAAACTATATAATTGTGGCCTCTTATGAAAGCTGTATATCCTCTATAAAAACAAAGCAGCAAGGGGCTGACAAAGACTTGTAAGAAAGTATCACTGTGTTATGAGTGATGAGAAACAAAACCAAACATCAGTCCCCCTTTGCTGTATCCAAGATACTTTTATCATATATGCCTAAATGTAGAAATGTAAAAACTGCCACAAAAGTAAGGAAAGCTGTCTTTTCTCCACAGGGGAGCCACATTGCTCTGAAAGCATCATGTGTCAGTAGACATGTGATTATTGACCCGCTGTGCATTTGAAAGTATCAAGGTTACAGCAGCTCTCCTGTTTCCAGCTTTAATCAGATTTCTGACAATAACGCCACATCGCTGTATGAAAACATGGAGACTTTCTCAATTTAATACACTGTGATACCAAGCAAAGCTTTCATACAAAAGACAAAGACACAGTGGGGCACATTTAACATACCTCTTGGCCTTGGCCTGCTCCTTCTCCCACTCTTTGAGGAGTCTGGGCACCATGACTTTGGAGCTGTCACGTTGGTTCAGAGACCACAGGTCTTTGGCCTCCAGGGGCATTTTGTAGCCTTTGATGGCCATACTGGGAATGAGAAGCAGCAGCTTAATTCAATCTGGTACATTAAAGCAATTCATCACTAACAAGTAACTGTGACTGAAAACAAATGAGACATTAGCTAGATGGTCATCAGAACACATTTTGAATCGTTTTCTGTTTGGTGTCTTCTATACCCTGAGTGTGTTTCACTCATTGGCCAACATCTAAAACTAAAATCCTTTATCTCAGAGGCATCTTAGTAATAAATGCTCTCCTCAAAAACACTTAATTGAGTTTCCTGCATTAGCTAATCATCATTATGTACAACTGGATTGAATTTCACCGGAAATTGGCCTGATGTTTTTCCGGCACAAGCGGGGAGACTGGCTTTCAGTGCAAAGAGAAAGAGGAGGCAGTGCCTGTCTGAGAAAAACAGTTTCACTTTTTCACAGTACTAGAGGTATAAATTCACTTTTTTTATGCATGTCAACGTAAAAATAAACCTGTGAGATACAGTGCGCAATTTTAAAGAAGCAAATTTTAAATTATGAAATAAATAATACTGTTATCTCTTTTACAATATAGATTGTAAAAGAGATAACCAAGAGGAAGGAGATCCCATTTGAATCTTTGTCAGGTGAGAGTTTTTGAATAATGGCAACCGCCCACATATTTATATCACACTGCATAATAGCATGAACAAAATCTTAGTGACAGATTTGATTAAACATTCACTCATGAAAAACTGGCAGCATGGAGTAAATGTGCCGGCGACCTTCCTCTTTTTTCTTGAAAAGTTATGAACGAACTGATAAACTGTAACCAATAAACTGCACAATGAAGGAGTGAATAAATCAACTGATTTCCAGGGATGTTGTTGACAACACACATCCTCTTTTAACAGCTAGGTCAGCTTACTTTCAGATAACTAATCTGCAAAATACCTGTGACAAATACAGACTGTGGGCCAACAGCTAAGTGGACAAAGAATATGTTAAAGTGAAGGTTAAGCATGAAGTGAAAGAACCAAACACAAAAGTAACAGCAGTTTTGGAGGTGTTTAACTCAAGCTACACCAACAGCTTTTATTTGTATGTTTGCTAAAGAGTTTTAATTTCACCACCACCTATGGCCAAAGTGAGTCAATACTTTTTCTCTCACTCAGCACGTTATGTCACCATAAATGCAGTAAAACTGCAAATGTCATCAACTCCATTAATAATTTCTTTCTTCATGTGTCTCTTTAGCTCCACTCCACGTGACGTGTGAGGAGCAGCAAAAGGAGAAGCAAAGACTGAGAGGAGGAAAGGAGAAACTTGCACTACTGTAAATGACACTAGTATGCAGCAGCCTAATAACTCTCACACTGGGCTGAAGTGAGTAGTTAGGTGAATAACGTGAATCTGTTTATTTATTTATTATGTATTTTGGCCCCATTGTCATTTATTATCTTACTAATAAATACTAATTCAGTAAATTTATAGTCTTGGATGTATTTACAACAGAATGTATAATTTCTTTTCCAAATTAAAAATACATTTATGAAAATTCAACCTTTGTCGGCTCAATCTAAGCTTTAAAAACGACAAAAAAAAACAAACAAACAAAAACTTTATCCTGAAACTCTTCAGACTGTTCTTGTTCTAAGAATCGAATGCTATTCCATCTTGGGAAAAGGCCCCAAACTGAAGATTTCATACAACAGTGTGTACTACTCCCTTCACTGAACCACAAAAACTGGCTCAAAAATGAACACCAGAGTCTAAAGTTGAAGAAAAACACGACATCCCGTGGGTCTATGGAAGGTGGTTTGGTGGCAGTGTGAGCCTACCTTGTGAACCACCAAAATGTGATCTTAGAGAGAAAACCAGCTGTAGCTTCAGGGCAAGGATTCTGAGGAAACAAGAAAAACGTGCAGAAGAGGAAGTCAGGGAGGTTAAACAAGGATAAAGAGGACATACGTCTGTGAGCAGCCAGTAACAACTGAACTCTCTGTGAGTGTGTGAATAAGTGTGTGACTTGCGTTAACAAGCAATGAGCTGCCCTAGAGCACACTCAGACTTTCAGCCACTCGGAACACTGAATTTACTATGTGAGCAGGACTACAAAAATGCGACACAAAAGTGAGATGCAAAAATGCTTCCAAGGTTGTGAGTGGACTGTGCCGAAGGATGTGTGACTCACAGGGTCAGTGACAACATTGGAGAAGAGAGGGGGTTTCTCATTGAAGCAGCAGAGGATGAACTCACAGACCACCAGGGCGAAGTAGACGTAGAACGTGGTGAATCGCAGCTTGTCTTTGACTTCGCTCTGAAATGTAAAACAAGAACACACATGCAGGCACACCCAATGCAGGAAGTTAGTTCAAACAGTAGCTGCAAGTATTAAATGTCAAACAGTGGGTTTATGTGAAGTGAAATTATGCACCATTATGCTTAAGAAAAGAAAACAGACATTCTGTTCTAAATACATCCATCATACGTCCATTATGCTTTCATAGTTCCTTTAAAATGAGAGTTCCTCTACCTAAATGGTTATATTTTTAAAAAAGGGAAAACTGCGGCTAGGACTGTTACAATATCAGATTTTTACTTCACAATAATCGCAATCAAGAAACTCTGGATATTATTAAGTTATCTTTATTAAAATTTGAAAATAAAATAAAAACAATAATGCCATCAAACATTCATATCTAGCTTATTTTTATTGTGTGTTGTCTTTCTTTGGCAAATTCATGAAACTTAAAATCCAACTGCAGGAAGGTGGAAAGAGAGTGTAACCATAACTGTACACATAAAGAACAATTAAACAAATTGTGCTTTATTGGTATGTACTGATGTTTCATTTTTAAATATTTTATCATCAATCCGGTTACTGTAACACGCCTAATTATGGAACAGTGCAAGAAAAAGTTGTCCATTAGGCTTGTTCAATTGGACAAATACAGCTCTGGAAAAAATTAAGAGACCACTGCAAATTTTTCAGAAATCAGCATCTCTACATATATGACAGTCATTCCATTCCAGTGTCTCCTGAATTCCAACACAACCACACCTGTTTCTACCTAATAAGGTACTGATGAGGTGATCACCTGAACCAAATCTTATTTAACGAGGAAAAGTATAAAAACCATTGCTGTGGTCATCAGGTCAGCAGGGCTCAAGTCGTGTAAAGCTAGAAAAAAAGCCCTTCATCAATGAGAAGCAAAGAAGAGCCGGGCTGAAGTTTGCAAAAGACCATAAGGATTGGACCATAGCAGACTGGAGTAAAGTCAATTTCCAGCTTTGTCCAACACCTACAAGCCACGATGTCTCGCACCCACTGTGAAATTTGGTGGAGGATTGGTGATGATCTGGGGATGCTTCAGTAAGGCTGGAGTCGGGCAGATTCGTCTTTGCAAAGGACGCACGAATCAAGCCACGTACAAGGTTATCCTGGAAGAAAACTTGCTGCCTTCTGCTCTGACAATGTTCCCCAACTCTGAGGATTGGTTTTTCCAGCAGGACAATGCTCCATGCCACACAGCTACGTCGATCAAGGTGTGGATGCAGGACCACCAGATCAAGACCTTGTCATGGCCAGCCCAATCTCCAGACCTGAACCCCATTGAAAACCTCTGGAATGTGAT
>VUQI01033830.1:0-14895 GCA_015106735.1 Paratilapia polleni | reverse complement strand
CCCATTGAAAACCTCTGGAATGTGATCCATTGGAAGCTGGATGTCACTAGCCATCAAACAAAGCTGAGCTGCTTGAATTCTTGCACCAGAAATGGCATAAAGTCACCCAACAGCAATGTGAAAGACTGGTGGAGACCATGCCAAGACGCATGAAAGCTGTGATTGCAAATCAGGGTTATTCCACCAAATATTGATTTCTGAACACTTCCTAAGTTAAAACATTAGTAATGTGTTGTTTAAAAATGAATATGAACTTGTTTTTTTTGCATTATTTGAAGTCTGAAAACACTGGACCTTTTTGGTATTTTGACAATTTTTCATTTTCTGCAAATAAATGCTCTAAATGAAAATATTTGTATTTGGAATTTGGGAGTTATGTTGTCAGTAGTTTATAGAATAAAACAAAAATGTTCATTTTACTCAAACATATACCTATGAATAGCAAAATCAGAGAAACTGATAATTTTGGAGTGGTCTCTTAATTTTTTCCGGAGCTGTATGTACACACAGAGGACTGATTAGACAACAGGAGATAAGAGTCCTTTTGCAAGGAAGATGTACCATGCTGATACACTCTTACCCAAGAAGACTGAATGCTGTGATTGAATCAAAAGGTGCTTCAACAAAGTATTAGTTTATTGTATGTTTTTTATATTTTTTTCCCCTAACAGATTTGTTTGTTTTTCAATTGAATTGTGCAGGTTATAGGTCACATTAAAGGTGGGAAAAGTTTTGAAATTATTTATTGTGGTCTCATTTTAGATAAATGGAGATTTAATATTACAGCAGTGAAGTTAAACAAGTTGAAGTTTTACAGGGGGCTCCAATGTTTACATTATGCTATGTTATTTTTAAATCACCTGATGACACTATAGCTTCAAATTTCCAGTTCAGTTATGGGAGAGGTATCAATCTTCACACATATTTCATGCCAAGAAATCTAACCCCAGAATCAAGGAAATGTTCATATTCTATTAGTACAGGAAACAGGAACATAAAATAACTAGTAACTAGTGCTGGTATGGTAAAGTATTTTAAGTGCCTGTATTAAAAGATAGCTGGTTTGGTTCTCTTTTCCTCCAGGGCCTGAATCTGCTGAGGGGGGGAGACTCATTGGCTCCCTAAAGCTTAAAGACTTATTAGGAAGTTGACCTCACAGGCTATGCTGCTGACAGTGTAGCATCGAGCAAAGACACTTTATGGATCACCATTCACTGGAGTCACACATCCTCCCGTGGATATTACAGAAAAGACAAAGAAACAACTCTCAGTGAGTTCTATGGATTTTCCTAAAACTTGACAAGGGTATTTGTTTTTTTGGAATGAGATGTTCCGTTTTAAGTGCCATGAGCTATTTAATCAAAATGCTGTTTCAGACACAAAAACATCTCAAGACATAGTATAAAAACAGACAGACATAAGGTTATGTTTATACTATATAGGATAATTGATCAAACGTGTTTGCTGGCGCCATGTATGGTATGCCTGAATGAAGCCCAATATGAAGATGGACTGTGCATTGCACGGTCTGACCTTGGGGTTAATTTGCTGAGACATCCACTCCTGGGAGGATTGTGGCATTATGTTAACACAAACCTGAATGCTCCAGACTAGCTCAATGCCAAAACATCTGCTTTTATAGAGGTGTTCACACTTGCGGATGATCGGTTAATGAAGTGCATTTGATTAGCAGCACCTGGCTGCTACTTGACCTCTTAATTCAAGGGTGTACTTAGTTTTTCACTGGACTGCACAGAGTCCTGTGAAAACTTTCTTGTTCACACGACTGTATGTGCAATGATCAGAAACTGTAGTTTCATCAAGTTAATGAGTGGTCCTCAGTTAAACATGCAATAACAGATGATTTTGCCACTTGAAGGAAGTGAAAACCACACGTGAATACATATAAGATATTGCTGACAAGGAAGTAGTAAAAATAATAATAATTAATAGATTATTTAAATATCTAGAATCATTTGCATTATTTGGAGCTGTCTGATAAAGTTAATTCTAAGATTCATTCTTTAAGCTGTTTTTGGTCTCTAGCAACTCCTATTAAAAATGTCTGACCCTGTCTGGTAAATGCTGTGTTCAGCCTCTTCCAGACACACACTGCTTTCAGCAATGTGAAGACGTGTCTGCTTCGTTCTGAGTGCCTTTCTGAAAAGGCTGCGATGGAGATCTTACTAGCATAACAGGCATGCCTACGATACAGCTCTGCATGTGTCTCCAGCATCTTTTGAGTTAACGGCTCAATAAAGACGTGTTTGCTTTAGTGAAAGAGCAATAACATTAAAAAAAAAAGCCAACTCTCTGCTATCTTCTACTACATCTACTCTCTGTCTCTGTCTCACAGAGCTCAAACTAATCTTACATGTAATAAGAAAAGGATCCGAAGCCAAAATAAACTGAGAGTTCAGAGCACATAGTTCATGTGCACACACAAGGTACACACACAGACCTCTCCAAAATCACCAAACTCCTTTCATGTATGTTAAGTTTTTCCCTCATTCAATTTACAGTACAGTTTCACATTTATCACAGGTTAAAATGTTTTTTGTTTTTTTTGTTTTTTAGTTTATTACATACCAGCCAAATCAGTCAGGGACAGGATCCATCTGTGAGTGTTCTGCTCATTTACACAAACTGTAACTTCTTTAATTCCTTGTAATAAATCTTCCCTGACAAAGAGACAGGATCAGCTGGGATCTAACAGCAGATGGCATTTGGAACTTTCCTTCAGACAGGTGAGCTGGCACACAGAGCCGCAATCTATAAACCACTGTCTGAAGTGATCCATTTACTAAACTTTAATAAAGTGTATTTGGATGCATTCCTCTAACTACATATAGGTGTTATTTACTATTCATCAAACTAACTATAAGAAAATAAAGCCACCAAGTTAAGAACATTTAAGAAAGCTTCTAGCATTATATGTCATTATTTGTCATTATATGTACTGTCAAATCTCATGCATATTACATGATATTGCATGAGTACTGTGGTGGGTTCCTTCACTGTTGTGCCAATGTCTTATAAAGCTGTGAAGAAAATTAACCTATAGGTGACCCATGTCTGAATAGCATAATGGACACAATTTCCACTGACTGTGCTTACATGAACACATTTTCTTTTATTCTGATAGGCGATTCTGGACTTTTACATGACATGTCATTCAGTTTGGGCTTTTAAACCAGTGTAAACCAGAATTTTCATGTTAACATGGCCGATGTTGTATATCTCATGTCTGAAAAGAATTTCTACTTTTTGTTCCTAAAGAGGTTGTGTGTATTGGATTCGCAGTGTTTTTCCACCTGAAAACTGCTGTCTGCTGTGGCTAAAACTAAGCAATCAAAACAGTGAGGAGGGACCAAAACACTAAAGCTGTGAGCCAGAAAACCAAGTAAGTGAGCTTAAATGCTCTCTGAAGCTGAAGAGAGCTCCAGAATTAGGTGGCAACCTTACTACAAATGATCCCTTTAACATTCATGGACTCAAACCCAGGCCCACTGTAGTAGGCTTTGGCATGTGGGTGGCCCGCTCATGCAGGTGAGCTGCAGTGGTGACAGGTATTTCTATCAAAATACAGATTATAGCTTCTTAAAGATTGAAAAGATCAAGCGTATCAAGTAAATCGAACACAACAACCAATTAAACCTTAAAAACCAAACCCCCTAAAGAAAGCTTGGACTGAATGCATCAAAGAGAAGTAATACTGTTACAGAAGCGGCTGCACAGCAATGGATGTTTTTAACTGGCTTTACACTTGTCTGCATTGTCACTGGATTTACATGACTGGCATAAAGCAGAGAGTGAATCTGATTTCTGGTTTTGAGGCTCTTCACAGTGAAAATGAGAGCTTTGAAAGATGACAGTAGGTTCTGTATCTGTTACCTGTGGTTTTTTTGGGGGGTTTTTTTTTGTATTAGCCTCTGTGTATTCTCTATGCATGCTCTGAGCTGCACCTCCATTGGCAACATCAGACTCCTATTAAATTTTGAGCTGAAGGGATTATTTCAGTTGAGTGTAAATTTTTTTTCTCAGGTCTGAGTGGCTTACTCACAACTCACAGCTGAACTCGCTGAAAAATCATTCAGTGCCATACAAGAAGCTGAAAAGAAGCCAGGTCACTGTGTGGTTGCCATCTAATCCCAATTTAGTCCTCGAATCAATTCTGCATGTAAGAGCTGAGGCTAGTAATTGGTCTGAATGGTCGCGCTGTCAGTGTAAGCGAACAGTACCTTCATTTGTTCCTCCCTCTGTGGTTGTGGATGTTTACCCATCTGACATGACCGACCCGGTCTAATTACAGTTCCCGTTTCTACACAATCCAGGCCATCTCCTGCTTTTCTGTTCGTTTAAAGTAAGATCATACAATGAGGTATCCATCTGAGCTAAATGGTGATGACAGCATGGAGAAAGAGCCTCCCAGTGACAGGTTGCCATTATCTATTGACTATTATCGTGGATTGCACAACACCATTTTGTGGCTGCTTCTATTATCAACCTACTGCATTAGAGGGCGAAAGCTCACCACATTAACAAGTAAGACAATTAGCACAAATGTTACTCTTATTGATTTGTATGTATTATTGACAATGCATGTTTACAAAGCACAATGACCTTTAACCACAAAGATATCCACCGAGTTGGATGAGACTGGACTTTTTTTTCCCTCCTGCCAGGTAATGTGTCTTCATTTGAAGGCTGACATGAAAACTGCAACCCAGGCAGCAGTTTTTCTACAGTACTGTACAGTGCTGTGACATGTTGTGATGACTCTAATTAATTACGGTGGCGATGATAGGCAACCTGCAGCCATATCCATCCTCTTCGCTCACCACTCCTACCTGGAGTAAGCAGCATCTCCCTCTCCCTCCGACTATCCCCACCAGTTCATCTCTATTAAGGAGCAAATGAGCTGTCGAGCTGCCTGCAGAGATGCTCTAACAAAACGAAGAATGGGACTCGGTCTTCCCGAGGGGATCCTGTCACCAAAGCATGGCTACTACCTTCCTTCCTACTGATCGATCAAAAAAAAAGACACTAATGCTTCTTTAAAAGAAAAAAAAAGAGCCTTCACAAGCCACTTAAAATCACTGATTAAAAATTTAGCTCCGACAACTTGCTCATTAGGGATCATTTCTGTAATAGCAGTGGGCATTGCTCATAAAATATCCCTGTTGTCTGGGGAATTGTAAATTCTGACCCAGAAACAAAAGCTTAGACGATGCTTCCACGCCCGGCCACTCATTTGTCTTAATCCGGATAAACTCCTTATCCTTCATTTGCCTTTAATTCTCTCACTTCTTATTTGCTCTGTCATCAATACAACAGCCAACAGCTGGCCCGGTGCCAAGGAGAGCAGACATCGACACTCCGTCCCTGACAAATGTCCTCAAGAGCAAAAAATGCTAAATGCTTTTGAGAAGGTGGAGAAAATCAAAACAGCAGTGGCCACTGAGACCTTCAGGCTACGTCAGAGTATGAAGAACCCTAGCAGTGCTGACCTTTGGGTGTCGGCACGATCAATCAGCATGACCCTGTGGGCGCTCCGGCTCTACTAAACAGCCCAGTCTGTGCTCTTGATATTTGCCTAACAAGAGGCATTACATTAATCACACTGTTGACACTGGTTATTATGAGAGCACCAGACACTGCGTGGAACATCCTGGGTGCTCCGGCTTCACCTTCCAGCTTCATACCTTAAATCATACCTCTCTTTATCTTGATAATCAAACCCATATGGAAAAAAAAAAAACAATTAAAAACTATACAGTGAATGTTTCTGTTTTGTTTGTTATATATAAGATGCTCAATTGCACCGGGAGGCCTGTTCAACGCCTTGGGCTCCTACCATGTTCCTAAAGTCATTCCTGAATAGTTCCTGAGGTGTTGCAAAACTGTCCCCACTGCCTTCAGGGAGCGTCATCGCCATTGGGGTGGGGGGTGCTTAGTCTGCAACAATGTTTAGGTTGGTTGTACATGTCAATGTAACATCTGCTGAGCTGTATGTAAGAATATAGTCCATGTATTGTGTGAGTGCTCCATCCATCCATCCATTTTGTGCAGCTTATCTGGGTACACCTAGGCATTCCCAAGCCAGCTTAGAGAGGTAATATCTCCAGCATGTCCTGGGTCTGCCTCGGGGACTCCTTCTCTAGTAGGCATCCAGGAGCAATCCTTACCAGATGCCCCAACCACCTCAGCTGGCTCCTTTTGAAATGGAAGAGTAGCGGCTCTACTTAGAGCCCCTCCCGAATTACCCAGCTCCTCACTCCCCACTTGTATCCGCAATCCTGTGTTTTCTGCCACTACACAGAGCTCATGGGTGAGGGTAGCATTGAAGATCGACCGGTAAATCAACAGCTTCCCTTGACGCTCAGCTCTCTCTTTACCACAACAGACTGGTACAGTGTCTGCATCACTCCCAGCGCCACACCAATCCATTTATCAATCTCCAACTCCACTCTCCCCTCACTTGTGAACAAGACTCTGAGATACTTAAACTCCTCCACTTGGGCAGCAACTCCAACCTGGAGTGAGCACTCCAACCTTTTCCGGCTGAGAACTAGCTGGCCTCAGACTCGGAGGTGCTAATTCTCATTCCCGCTGCTTCACACTCAGCTGCAAACCGCACCAATGCAAGCTGGAGGTCACCACCTGATGAAGCTAAAAGAACCACATCATCTGCAAAAAAGCAGAGGGGTGATCCTGAGGCCAAAGCAGAAGCCGTCTTGGCTGCACTTAGAAATTCTGTCCATAAAAGTTATGGACAAATCCGAACCAAGCTCACTGCAGTTTAAAAGGGACCTAATGGCTCCTAACAGTGAGCCAGAGACCCAATACTTCCAAAGCACCCCCGACAGGACACCTCAAGGGTTGCGGTTGAATGCCTTCTCCAAATTCACAAAACACACGTACACTGTCTGAGTGCACCCATGTTAGAATTACATGGGTAATTGTCTGGTGAGTAGGTATCATGTGTCCTGCCTCTTGCATGCTTTCCCTGGATGGCACCTAAATCAGTTTCAACATTTCCAGCTGTGAGAAAAGATCTGAAGCTGCCTACTTCCCAATAACGTCTGCAGTTCATGTCTTTAAAACAGCATAAGTCTCATGCAATGATTTACTGATTGAAAGTGACTCCTTTCACATTTTTCATGCAACATATATAATTATAAGAATGAATAAAATCAAGTAAACATATATGAAAAAAATGGTAAGGGAGCCCAACTTCATGAGTGAATCATAGGGTTATACATAAACATTTATCACTGAGGACAATGAGAAATACTTTTTTCCCAATTCTTTTTATTAAGTAAGTGTAGAAATGGTTCTCTGGATGGTATTACTCCTGGTGTTTTTTACATCAACCAGCTAATTTCTTTTAGATCAATAAAATTATCACTGGCAAGAAATGTTTTTCTTCCCTACTGGGTTTGTTGAAACACTGTGACTCACCAAAAGGACACAGACATCATTTGTTGGAAATCACTGACAAATGAACTTTCAGAATACTCTAAACCATGTTTTTTCAAGGCATTAACATTTTAGGAAAAGGTTAATGTTTGATGATCGACAGATATTTAATCCCAGTGCTCAACAGTAAAAAAGAAAAAAAAAAAACTACATCAAAACACCCAGAACCAGACACCTAGGGGGAACCGTGCTCACTATTCTAACTAAATCATGCTGCCTCACAGCTCTATGTACATGTAAGTGGGCTAGTTCTAATCACAGTTGCTTATCCAAACAGGAAATTAAATACCAGTGCTTTTCCCTCCTGGTCCCTCTCCTTCTGTACAATCTCTTCATTGGTCATGTAATTCCTTGCCATTCTCTTCTGTATAGAAATGCTCAGGATGAACACATCCAAATAAATCCGTAGCCAAAACTGAAAACATTAACGCTCTTTTCATGCCACACTTCTAAAATGAAAATGCAGCTGAATAAACCCTCTACATTTGATATTCTTGGAATAACTGTCAAATGCTGTAAAAACAATGCCAATTTTTTATAGGAGGGTCTTGTAGAGAAGAACCTACAGATATTTGTCGCCTTAATAAAGCCCATAGACTGTATATAAAACACGAACTTAGCCACTGTGATATCATCCACTGTTTTGTGGAGTGTCTTTTGAAGCCTCCAGTATGGCATTTTGACCATCACCATGTTGAATTTCTGAAATCTGAGGACACTATGCACACTCACAAAGTAGCCCAGCCCTACAATATACACTGCTTTATTGGCTATTTTACTCTAAATGAGAGTATAATTTATAAAATGAGTACCATGCTGTATTGAAGAAGAGTTAAAAATAGCAAATGAGTCAATAACCTCACTAGGAAAATGTTTACTGAGGTTATAATTCAGGTGAGCGTTTGTCAGTTTCTTATAGACATCTACAGTCATGTGAAAAAGAGAGTTTTCAAAGGAAAACTGATTACACCCCATGATTCAGTAGCTTGTAGAACCACCTTTAGCAGCAATAACTTGAAGTAAACTTTTTCTGTGTGACTTTATCAGTCTCTCACATTGTTGTGGAGGAATTTTGGCCCAATCTTATTTACAGAGTTGCTTCAGTTCATTGAGGTTTAGCTGTCAGACAGATGGGCTCACATTTGACTCTAGAATACTTTGGTATACAGAGGAGTTCATGGTCGACTCAATGACTGCAAGGTGCCCAGGTCCTGCGGCTGCAAAACAAGCCCAAATCATCACCCCTTCGCCACCGTGCTTGACAGTTGGTATGAGGTGTTTGTGCTCAAATGCTGTGTTTGGTTTTTGCCAACCGTGGTGCTGTGCATTATGGCCAAACATCTCCACTTTGGTCTCATCTGCCCAAAGGACATTGTCCCAGAAGTCTTGTGGTTTGTTCAGGTGCAATTTTGCAAACCTAAGCCGCACTTCCAAGTTCTTTCTAGAGAGAAGAGGCTTTCTCCTGCAACCCTCCCAAACAAGCCATACTTGTGAAGTCTTTTTCTAATTGTACTGTCATGAACTTTAACATTTAACATGCTAACTGAAGTGTGTAGAATCTGAAATGTAGCTCTTGGGTTTGTTGCAGTTTCTCTGAGCCTTGCATGGTTTGAATTTGGAGTGAATTTGCTGAGACGTCCACCCATGAGAATTTTGTGCCATTGTGTAACGCACACTTGAATGCTCCAGACCGGCCAAAACTTCTACTTTTATAGAGGTGCTCACACTTGCTGATGATCAGTTAATCTAGTGTATTTGATTAGCAGCAACTAGCTGCTACTTACCCTCTTAATTCCTATGGAAAGGAATTAAGAGGCTGTATTTAGTTTTTCATATAATCTGCACGGAGTCCTGTGAAAATTTTCTTTGTCACAGGACTGTATACAATCAAATTTCAAACTAAATACATTTTTTAAGCTGATTTCAGATCTGTTTTCAGTTTTTTCCAATCACGTCAACTTTTTGAGTTATGAGCAATGTTAATTTACAGTGTGCTTGCATGTGGTTATTACCAAAACGAAAGCATCAATCAGGTAAATGTTTCAATATCATCAGTGCGAGGTCAAATAGGCACACATCGTGGCACAGATATACTGAACAGTGTCATTCACCTACAGCTGTTTCTTCAAAAACACTTAGAGTATGATTTTTTGGGCTAATTATACCAAATATCATGAAATATAATTACCATCAACACAAAAAATAGATGTGCTAAAGAAAAACTAAACACCAATTTGAAATCAGTATGAGAAACACTACAAAACCCACATGATGTATGACCCTCTGATGAAAGTGACCTGTTGATCTGTGTAACTAGTGTGAACACAGGGCAATGGCCATTGTTTTCTCAATACAGACATCCAGTAAAAGGTGCATCTTAGAAATGTACCAGCAGGAAATGGAATTAGCCCAATACAATTTTATTTCAGACATCTTTTATAGCACCCTTCACAATCAAGCAGCAACCTCTGACACAGAGTAAAATTAAAACAATGTGGAAGTGCCAAAACCTGCAGTTCCTAAATGGCCACTTGAGGCTCACTCCAAAAACAAGTCAGACCCTACAGACCCCCATTTTAAAAATGCCCAACTTAATATCAGATATGAACATCAATACCAACACGTTAAAGGAACAATTTTGTTTTTTACAGCTAATTTCCTTCTTTGTGCTTGTGTGCGTATTTAAGTACTGTTAAGGCATTATTAGAGCCTTGGTTGCTCAGAGTGACAGGTAGGTGCAGTGTCATCTTGTTCAGTGTTTAATTGCACTAGAAGATGCTCTGTGGTAAGTATATTTTTGTTAAGTCTGTTTTTCGCTAGCCAAAATTAGCCTCCCATTTAATATGAGTGTGAACAGTAAATTATTGATGCACCTTGCTAGTTAAAGTTTGCTTGCCAGTGCTAGCATTAACTGCTAACTCCCTCATGCCCTTTTGTCCAAATGTGGCTTCAAAACAGAAGTTCACAAACTAACGGGTGACGTCAGTGTCTGAGGCCATCTTTTATATACAGTCTCTCATCACAATACATTCCTACAAAAACATCTCGAATTTTCAAGACATCTTTAATTTTGCAGAAAATTCAAACAAATGTAGGGTTTGGTCAGTACTCTGAACCACAAGACTGCACACAAGCTTCAATACAGAGACATAATAATGACCGACAAGTATATCAATCTTTAATGTGAATTCCAAACCTCTGTAACTCTGTTTTCAAACTTATTTTAAAGGCAGGAGCTTGTCCACAAAGAAATTCACTGCTGCAAGCCGAAGTCAAATCAAGCCAAAGAATACCCTGACTTTTCAGCTTGACTAGTTTATATTGGTATCAAAAGTGTACAAGTAAAATTCACCTCAAGTACACGGGTGCTCTTAGATCCTTAAGATTATTTTTAATATCCTCACATGTACAGTTATATGAAGGCATTTCAGTCCTAGATACAACTACAGTGCATACCACCAAAATGAATGATTTCTGTGTCTAAGTGATTGTCGTTCTTGCAAAGGGCAATAAACTGACCATGTATCCTTTTTCCAGCCAGGATTCATTGAGGCATTTATGGGAAATTTAGGGGGATGAGCTTACAAAATCCTTAAGTATCTGTTATGGTAGGGTATTTCTCTACTGCCCAGCCCCTCCAGGGCTAAGCAAATAGGCTGCCCAAGAATTTAGCCAAGAACAATGTTTTTCTTAGCTACAGTCAGTCAAAACCAACCTGCACCACCCAGCACTTTCATTTTCCTCAAGGCTCCCAAGTTATTGCTCCCTGATCTGTGCTGTAACTCCCTGTGCTTTTCCAAATGGATAAATAACATGGAAACAAACAAGAAACACTTGTGTCGAGTGACGTAACAGAGAGAAATGTCACAAATGTCACTCATCATACCTCAGAGTTTACTCTTATTTTACCACACTGATTTCAGACTATTGCAATGCAGCGGCCTATTCTGATAAAAATGGAAAAACTCATCCAGCATACAATGGAGCAGGAGGCAGGGGCCTCACTGCGCTTCAGAAACTGAGGGAGAAAACTGGAGCACATGAAGGAAACCACCAAACTGGATACAAGAAGGACCTTAATACATGCAGTCGATCTAATAAGTTACTGGATTCGTGAGAACTGGACAGACAGTAAACATAATGCCTCTGACTAAGAGGGTGCCTGCAGAAAAATGCACCTCCGTCAAAGTGGTGGGCCTTTCTTAACTGTTAGATGTGGTTCAGGATTGCCAGCTTTGATGAAAGAATGCTCACGCTGTGTTCTGCAGAAAAATAAAGGGAGTTCATGATCTTGCAGTAATACAGATCAAGCATCAAAATTTTGCTGGTGAAGTTCTTATTTTGTATTGACATATATCTGTTTCTAACCTTAAAGTCCCCATATGCAAATTATTAAAGTTACTGTAAAAGGAGGAGATCTTGATAAAGATTTGTTTCCCCCATTCAAGTCATTCTTTCCACCAGAGTCTCATTGGTCAGATTTAGTCCGATTTCACATGAAGCTGCTTGAATTTTTACAAACATATAATACATTATCTGTTGCAACCTGGCAGAGGCTTCCTGTATTGCACCATATCATACATCAGACCCATGACACCAAATGCAAGCTAAGCTACACGCTGTTTTTCCACACTTCTCACACGCTGTAAATTACAGTAGGTTTCATCACTGGATTATCCTGATAAATCATAACCATCATTTTGAAACGCAGCAGCCAGACACCAGTGTTCCCTGTTCACAGCTTTTTACGTCTTCCTGTGTGACCTCAGTGTGACCCACTCTGTGGTCTGAGCACGCACTTCTGATGCTGTTGTAGGTGCTCTGACGCTGATCTTCTTGATATAGACCGCCATCTAGTGCAGGCTCCAGAAACAGGCCAGCGCGTTTGTTTGTATAAAACGTCTCATGTGACATGAGTTATTAAAGGTCACATTGTCGTTGTTTCTTTCTGTTCCTAGTTTTTAGCAAATTAAAAAAATACATTTATAAACGTGTGGTGTAATCACAAATAAACCGGCAATAATTAATAATAATTTATAGAGAAAAAAAAAACAGGTCTGAACTTGGTGAGGGTGACGTAGACCCATGTAATTATTGATACACCAAATAAATCATTACAGTCATTACAATTAAATGATCAACGAGATACTCAGAGTTTATATTAGAGTTCAGTTAAATGAATATTGGTATAATATTACTGGTACATTTACACCAGTCAGCCACAACATTAAGGCCACCTCGCCTTGTAGGTCCCCTACTTTCCAGCATCATTGCTCCAACCCGTCGGGTTATGAACACAGGACCGCTGGGGGGTTTCCTGGGGGTTGGGGCCTCTCTTGACCATGCTTGTTCAGGTGCATCCCGCGGAGGCCTGGATTAGGGTCTGGGGAATTGGGAGGCCGGCTCAGCGCCTTGAGCGCTCTGTTTATTTCCCTGAGTCGCTCCTGAGCACTTTTTGCGGTGCAGTGAGGACGCATTGCCCTTAATGGAGGGGGTCGCTGCTGTCTGCGAGGGGGTGTCAAAGTAAAAGTCACATGATTTCCATTGCATTAGGATGAGATCAATGTTATTCGCTTCCCCTGTCAGTGGTTTTAATGTTGTGGCTGATTGGTGCGTTTTGATAGAGCAGGATGAGGGCGCTCTCAGTTGCAGGTCCTCCCGTGATGAACACTCTCAATTCATTATTACAAAGGACAGTTGCCAACCATAATCCAGACTTAAAGAATTACAGAGTACAACAACTCTTTGTGTAACTGATGTCAGAAAAGTACAGAGGGTTTTATAGAGTCATTTGAAGTATGATCTATTAAGGTTTCATTAAAAGGGAGCACGACTCTGATTCGGTAAAAATCACCTTTAAAATTCTTTGGGAAGCAGAGGAAGGAATGAAAGTGGAGTTATCCAAGACATGTCAGGAGAAGAACTGCAGCACACATGCATGGAAACATCTTGTTTAATGATGTTATAACTCTATATGCCATTATTCTGTGTACACGCGAGGGGGGTGTCACGGTGACAGAATCGGTGGGGTTTTTTTTTTGTTGTTTTTTTTTTGGAGGTTTGAATGAAGTGACCGCTGTGAAATGACAAAGGAGTAATAACAATAAAGTTAAATGAGGATGATTTCAGCGGGGGGTATGGGGAAGCTGCACAAACAGTGTGACAGACTATAACTGCGTCCCAGTTCAGGGGCTGCATCCTCCGAAGGACGGGGCTCCTGAATTGGGACACCGCTTATGAACTGCGGTGTAGCCCAATTAAACTGATCTGTTCAACTACATTTTGCTTTTTTTCCTTTTACAATTGCTTTCTGTACGGAACCCCGTTACTGTGTAATTAACGTGTGCATTGCGCATTTATATTTATATTGTGCTTGCTTTGTACTCCAGTTTTTTGTTTTTTTTTTGCGCACGCTTTGTCTTTGTCTTAACTCATTGATTCTGTATCGTCTTTACTTTTGTACTCTGTGTGTTGGATTTACTTTTTGTTTCTCTTGAGAAAAGCGCTGCATAAATAAATACTGCTTGCTTTCTGTAATATGACCTGTCTACGTCATGACCCTGACTACTGTGAAGGCGTTGCATTCAGCCACCACGACACACCTCTATAGGGCATGCGCAGAATGAGTGGGCGTTAGTCGCTATTAAACAATGTTGAGAGAAGTTACCTGACTAACGGAGAAACGCTGCCTGGTGAAATACCCTCACATGGACTGATTATAAAACCAAAAGCTCACATTTATGCACTCCCCCCCCCCATGAACAGTAGTGTACGTTTTTGCATAATTTGTTGTGTTTTGTTCACTTTTGTTGTTTTGGTATGAGCAGTGAACGACTTTTTGTAATAAATATGAATATGAAAAGCAGTTTGAGCTACTCTTGTCTACGTTTGCCCCTGGGGTACTTTTGCTGTAACTGAACTTCTTCCAGTGTGAAGCAGTAGTTAGTTTTGTAAAGCTACCAGTCCAAAGTCATTTCCGTTCACAGTGCATATACTACGCTCATGTAAGAAGTGAGCAGGGTAAGTACCCCCAGCCCCCAATCAGCGCCCCAACAGAGGACAGTGCTGCTGAAAAACTCTCTGTCGAAGTAAACAGTTTTGATTCGGATTGTCTTTTCTTTGACTCTTTGGCAACAAAGGCGATGAAGTCAAAACCCAAAAGGAGTGGAAAACACACAAAAGATACCAAAGACATCCCCAGACAGTATCCCAGATTCTGCACTTTATTCCTAGAGGATTCACCAGATCTCTTCTTTTTCCAATGTATGAAACTATGCATCACTTTTTTTTTCTTTCTTTCTTTCTTTTTTTTTTTTTTTTTTTTTTTTTTTTTTTTTAAAATTTTTTTATTTTTTTTTTTTTTTATTTTTATTTAATTATTTTTTTTTTTTTTTTTTCATAAAAAAAATTTTT
>VUQI01033829.1:0-12518 GCA_015106735.1 Paratilapia polleni | reverse complement strand
CAAAAAAATCTTCCCCCCCCCCCCCCCACACACACACACACACAATATTTTTATATGTTATGGATTTATGTTTGAATGAATACATCAGCAAATCTTTACCCATCAGGTTTGGGCAGAACTCAAAGTATTTTATCTGATGAACTCCGGGCACTGCCTGTCATCCTTACAGTGAGGCATGGTGGTGGCAGCATCATGCCGTGGGGGTGCTGGACGAACGCAGCTAAATACAACAAGGTCCTGTATCCACCTTGCATCCAAACCTACGGCCAATTTTAGAATGACCAGTTAACCTGACATGATTGACTGATGTTTGGAGATGTTTGCACTCTGTCGTTCATATCCTTGTACTTCCTGTCACTGAAGATAGTGACTCTGTATGAGTCTGGCTGTATGACTGGGCTAGTTGCCATGCTTCAAAATGAATTGGGGCCCTCCCTGAATGTATTGCATGATGAATGAGAATCTGAATCATCAGCTAAGCCTTTTGACTGTGCTGCATACATGCATCCTATTTATGTATAAGCTAGAGCAGTGAGTGTGTGTCCCAACATTATTTGCTTATTTTTTATTTAGCCATTCACGCCACCATTTCCCGCTTCATTCACAACGTGACAACATGTGGCCTCTTCATTCTGTGTGTGTCTTTGTGGTATTCATTCACACACAGGAGGCAGCCCTATTGTAAGTGCAGATGATGAGTAACACTGTCATTACCTGATAAATGCGTGGTCGCTCTCTGTCACCCAGGGTGTCCAAGCCAACCGTCGTCCTCACCAGTTTCCCTTTATTACGTTAAGGTTGATTAATGTCATTTCCCTTCAGGGTGTACGCTTATTTATGTCTGAAAGAGATGCACCTTTCACTGTAACTAGTGGTGTAAGGAGCTGTAATAACTGGAATGTACTTAAAGAATAATTGTGCTTTATTACAACAGCTTGTCCATTGTTTTGTCCATTGTTAAGACCACTGATTGATGAAAATTAGCTCTTTTTTTTTTTAGTCCTAATTCAGTCACATTCTAACACACAGACTTGATATATTTAGATTCAGTGAAACTTCAAATTACTGAGTATATCTTGCAGAAATCACTTGAGAATCATCACAGTTTTAACTTTTTTTAAATCTTAAATTAATCTGGTCGCACTGCATATTGTAATCAGGTCTCCACTTGGGTGCACTGAAAACAGGAACTCTGAATACTCTGAATGGTGCAAAATTAAGAAAAAAAAACAGATTTCACATTAAACTTATTCAAAAGTCCATCCACCTTCAATTTTTCTCTGAATAAAGAAGTTATGGTTAATAAACTGTTGGTTACTTCCTGCAGACCTTGATTGATTTTGCTGTCTTCCTACATTATCAAATGGACCATTACAGTGTTATCAGCAGCTACAGAGACTTGATGTAACTTTGCTCTTGATTACAAAACTTTCAAACAGGATTACCACTTTATTACAGTGTCAACCTGAAGGCAGACCTCATTCGGGATCTTGTTTGCAGGTCAATAAGGCTTACATTCAAAGTTGTCTGTAAGCTGTAGAGACACCACATAGACTTTATATAGATGGAATTCTTGAAGCTATCCATGCACAGTTGATGCAGTGTAGTGTAGTGTCTGCTCAGACGGGTCCACGTGGTCACAAAAAACTGGAGGCCGTGTGGATGTCAACAGTTTTGCCTTCACCCTCTGATGATGAAATTTACTTGTGGATTTGGAAACTATTACAGTGCCGTGGGCAGCTCTCAGTAAACACCGTCAGTGCTGACCTTTGACTTCATGTGGGATTCAACCTCCTTTTCCAGAGGAAGGTTCTCTGCATAATCTGTTTGACCACTATACATTACTTCCTATTTACACCTGTTCCCTGTTTACACACCTGTGCTACTGACCTGACCTAGTCTGACCTGTCATGGATTGGTTTTCATTTTACAGCCTGTAAACAAGGCCCGGGTGAGTGAAGTTTAATATGCTGGAAGGATATTCTGGATAGATTGTAAGTTCATATAATGTCAGAAAATTGTTTAAAAACAAAATCTCCTTCCTCCTTTTCCAATTCCCGAGGTGATGTCTTCATACGCCTTATTTTGTATGACCAACAGCATTTAAGCAAATGAATGGATGGAAAATATTGGCAGTCTTTTATTCAGTTGATCAACAAATCAGTTAATCAACTAACCACTGCACCTCTAGTCTATTAGATAAAGGAATATGAGAATGAGTGGCTCAGACATTAAAGTCCCTGTACTGTAATAACACTGATGATTATCCAGCGCTGCATCATTTGAACACTGTGCTTTACTGTTAGGCTCAACTTTGTATTTAGTGCTGATTTGCAATTACCAGCATGCTGACATTCTAAACAAAGGTGGTGACAATAAAAATTATACCATCAGGTATGCATGTTCCTGCATGTGTGGCATTAACATTTAGCACTGCCATAACTAAACAACCATTAATTGCATTTATGTCATTATTTTAAGTATTTTTGCTGCACAAGGGTTAGCAAGATGGCACGACTGTTAGTGCCCAGCTGTGTGACAGTCACTAACAGCAGCTATCTGATCAGTCGGTAGGAAGATTTGTCTCAGTAAATGGACTTTAAATGAATACCGATAAATCTCAGCACTAAGCATGGTCTGAGGTCAGACTTGTGGTTTCTTCCCTCAGCAGAGTGCCTCATCTGCAGGGAAAACACTGTCACGAGTCCCAAATACATTCAAGGGATGAAATTTACAGTATGTATGTGCTGTATGTGTAAGGGAGAACTTTAATGAAGGGCTACTAAAACAGTACAAATGGTAAAGAAAAAATATGCATCAGTCTCCTCAGCTTAGATCACATAGACCTCTCCCTTTATGCACACAGTGATAAAATAAGCAGCAGAAGCCGAAGCAACAAGTCGGTGTGTTCTGTTGTTTGGGTGACCTCACCCCCTCCGTGTTTCCTCTCCATCTAGCAGATAGCCAGTCAGGAAATTAAAAACTGCTGCGGTGAGAGCGAGAAGCGACTGTGTCGTCACATTCAGCAGATAAAACAGTTTATTGAACCCCGGCAACCAAAAAATGCAATAAAGCAACAGCAGGAAGGAGGAAGCAGATCTATAATTAGACGGCGGTGTTTGCCAGAGAGAAACACTGAAGTCCACGATAAAGGGCGCGGCAGCTGAATGGTCAAGGTGAACCCGGCGTCCTCCGGCACGGCTGTTTCGTTTCCGTCCGTCTGCCCTCAAACGTAAAGAAAGTGATGCTGGATTGTTTTGAAATATATTTTTAAAAAATCTGAGCTAAACACCAGTAAAGGATTTAAACACGCAGATTACCAGCATGATCACAAAAAGTTACATTTCTCATAAATTTTTTAAAGAAAAAACAATAGACTTTTTTGACCGAATTAATGAATAAATCCAGTAGATGAACTAAAGATTGTATTAATAAACACCTGCAGAAGATTTTTCCTTCATTTTTCCATCTCTCCCATTTTTCTCCCCAGACGTGCTGAATGATGCCATCTTCGACGAAGACCATGATGAGATGGTGATCGTCAAAGACATCGACATGTTCTCCATGTGTGAACATCACCTGGTGCCCATCTTCGGCAGGGTGAGAGGGACCACACACACACACACACACAGAGTGACAAACATGAGTGTTCAGAGCAAAGTAAGTTTTTTTTATTGAAACTTGATGGTATAATTAAATGAACAGCATACTGGCAATTTTTTGCCAGTATGCTGTTCATTTTTATACTGAAATCAATATAATCCATAATTTTACACTTTAAGTATGTAATTTAAAGTGGGTTTAACCACCAAATAACCAGAATAGTGTTAAAAAATTGAGACAGTAGCTGTTTATCTGTTAACCAGGAGTTAACTTCTCCAACATGGAAGCATTTGGCTGTTACTAAATGTCAGTTCAGTGAGAACCACTATAGAAAAAGGATTTTTGGCACCCACCCCACCCTGCCATGTGCACGTCAGATACAGCATGAAAGGAGCAGCTGTGCTAGAGGTGGGCTGCAAAGCAGCTTACAGTGTGCAGACACTTTAGGCAGGCTACAGCAAATTAAATTGCGTGCCCTATGTGAGATTTATCAGCTGGTTGTATAGACGGGTATCAGCTGAGCCATCTGCTGATCAGGACTGGTATTGATATCATCTGATCTGACGGGACCAGCTGAGCTTGACTTTGTGGCCTGCCTGAGCTAACGCTGTGTTTGATTTCATCAGAACAGGTAATTTTTTTACTGACTGATAACAACAAGGGGAAAATGCCTTACCTTTAGTTGTAGCTAATCGTAGCCATTTCTAAGTAACTTTTACTTGATAAGCCCTTTGAATTTAGCTCATGGAGGATGAAGGGAAAACTGGATTCCAACTCATTTATTCAAAAGAAAGCTACTATGCAGAAAAAGTTTTCCAAGATGCATCCATGAGGTATGAGGATATTCCATGCACTATAGGAATTCTACGCCCATAGAGCATGCTCAGTCCTTCTAATGAGCCTATTAGCAGCATGCACCAAGACTCCTATCAGTAAAGCAGGTGACTTCATACTCCCTGAATGAATGAATACATGAATCGGACGCACTACACAGCAGTGTTCCTGGGGGTTTTCTTAGCTATTTAACTGCCTTCCAATGGCAGAGTGTGCTGCATTCCTATAAATGCATTTACTGTAGATACCATGTTGATCACTGCTGTTCATTACAGGCTGCAGTACTGGACGTTTTGCCTTAATAAGGTGTCGGGCTGCCATGTAGAACCAAAACAGTTTCAATGCACCATGGCACTGATTCTCCAAGTCTCTGGATCTCTAATGAAGGGATGAACACCATCATTTGGTGACAGTGGTGAAGAGAGCTGTCTAACACATCAGTCCAAACTCTCCCATAGGTGTTCAGTTCACACCATAGCGTATAAGTCACATTTTCATACTCATCAAACCATTCAGTGACCCCTCGTATCCCACGGATGGAGGCATTATGATCCTGGAAGAGACCACTCCCATGAGGAGAAGTGTGACTCAGAACAACTTTGTATTGATTTGCAAACCATGTTAGCAAAATGCCCCCCCAAAACATAACAGAGCCACCAGGTCCCCTCATTACAGGGGTGATGGTTCAGATTTTTCCTTTAATTTGTCACCTGTCTGTATGAATGATACACGATAGTTAAATAAAACTTGCAGGTTTTCATGGTGAGATACCTTATCTTTTGCAGATATTTGCAGTAATATTTCTGCGCTGTAATCTTTGAAGATATAGTCATTTCATTCAGTTTGCTTCCTTTATCTAATGTAACATAAATACTTAAAATATTAATTAAAACACAATTGCGCCACATGTACAATAAAGATATTTTTAAAAAGTCTAAACAGAACCATGTGTTTTATTCTCTCATCCAACTAAATAACTGAAGGGGACATTCAAGGGGACAGGTTTCTTCTCCAGTTTAATCTGTTAACCCAAACCTAACTGCAGAAGAGACTTTAAAAAGACATCCGAAACAAAAAACTGGCCAAAGAAGCAGGTGATTGCTGGTACAGAAATAGCGTGTCTGCAGTGTCCATGTGAGGTGACTGAAATTTTCTTGGACTGCAAAAGAGAACATGGCGGCTGTGGCTCAGGAGGTAGAGCGAGTCGTCTACTAATCGGAAGGTCAGTGGTTCGATTCCTGGCTCCCCTAGTCTGCATGCCGAAGTATCCTTGGGCAAGATACTGAACCCCACGTTGCCCCCGATGCATTCATCGGAGTGTGAGTGTGTGTGAATGTTAGTAACCACTTAAGTATAGATAAAAGTGCTGTATGAATGTATGTGTGACTGGGTGAATGTGGCCTGTAGTGTAAAGCGCTTTGAGTACACAGAATCTGAGTAGAAAAGCGCTATATAAGTACCAGTCCATTTACCATTTACCATTACATGAACAAACACTTTACTTGCAGGCCGGTTTGCTATGTTTTTGCCATAATTTAGTGCACAAAAAATTGTCACAAACATGAAGCCATGCAAGCAGATGTATATCTCCAAAACCATTTCTCTCTGACGTTTGTCTGGACAGCAGAGAACACTAGAAGCAATCAGATTAGCTGAGATCTGTTTTCAGCCTCCTCTCTGCCCCTTTGACATCATTACTCTCCACTAAACGGCGCATTGGCCCCGTCCCTCGTTCTGCTTTTCTTCCTCTGCTTCTCTGCTCCCTCCATCTTCACCTGCAGGTGCATGTCGTTTAAGACAATAGAGGCTGGCAGCTGATCTTTTTCCACCGGTGTAAATGGGTTCTGATGACAGCAGTGAATCACACAAACACCTCCTCTTGTGGTGTGCCTGTTCATGTACATAAACCTCCTCCCTCCCCCCTCGTCACTGTCAACAGCGCTTCCTCTTATCCAGCCCCTCTCCCCGGCTGTATGTTTGCGATGTCTCAGTCCTCTTCAATTGTTGGTCAGATGGTGTGCAGGTAGCCACCAGCTGTGTGATAAATAAGCTGTTTCAGTGTCTGCTGCAAAAGCATTTTGCAATGATTTGCATTCATTAGGGACGCTGTCACATCAATTCTTCAGAGAACATTTGAAAAGAAAATACATAATTACTTCTTCACTGTGACATATTTCCTGTGGAAATAAGCATTCAGGTATTGACCCTTAAGGGAAACTGAGGAACTATGAATTGTAAAGAAAAAAAGCAGTTTGATTTTAAAAGCAGGTCCTGGTGGATTAGAAGGTTTGGGATCCAGACACTGCGTGGTCCCTGTTTGGCAGCAGACCAATAATTGTTGTTGTCATCTGTACCCGTGTTTTAAAAAAATAACATGTATACTGTATATGCAGTAGTGTACAAAAAATAAAGGGAGAACACTTATAAAAAATAAAGAAGTCAAGAATATTTATATTTTTTTAATAAGTAACTTGAAGGATTTAATATGTCTAATAAGGTCTTTGGACATTGGCTGCTTTTTCACTCACTTTCAGTCCAGTCCTTGTACCTGACCATTTTTAGAGGAATGTTTATTTGTTAAGCCACTTAACACTGACCTATGAATCATTCAAGTATAAAAAGAAACCTAACTCAAGGGATGAACCAGTGTTGTGTCTACACATAACATACACCCTAGTAAAGAACCAATTTTAAATTGTATCATTAGGCACTTTGTTACTAGCAACCTGTCATAAAACCACATAATTTCTTTCCATTTTCTAAGTTGAATCTATGAAAAATGCCAAAGATAACACAGTTTGACAGGTAGAAAATAGCATTTTTGCTCCAACAAGGTGATTCCCCAAGAGCTCTTAGCCAAAAACTTGGCATATCTCAGCATGGTGTGCAGTGTGTCCTTATAAAAACTGAGGAAACTGGACAAGTGGAGGACAAAAGAAGAAGTGACAGGCCTAAAAAAATATCTACAGCAGATGAACAGTATCTGAAAGTCATATCCTTAAGAAATAGGAAAAAATCCAGCAAAGACCTGACACAGGACCTGAGAGATGCATCTGACCCTTCAGTTGATCCATCTACTGTTCACTGAAGCCTCATCAGAAATGGTCTCAGTGGACGGGTTGCTGTCAAGAAGCCATTCTTAAGGAAGGGAAACGGGGAGAAAAGGCTGAGGTATGCCAAATTACACAAGAACTGGACTGAAAATCAGTGGCAACAGGTCTTATGGAGTGATGAATCCAATTACGACATTTTTTATTAAAATCATCATCAATATGTATGGAGGAGGTCAGGAGAGAGGTACAACAGTGAGTGTCTACAGCCATCTGTAAAACATGGTGGAGGCTCTGTCATGGTTTGGGGCTGCATGTCAGCCAGTGGTGTTGGAGATGTTGTCAAAATCGATGGAATTATGAAAGTAGAAAAGTACCCCTACGGCTTCATTTTTCAGCACGACTTTGATTCCAAACACACTGCCAATGCAGTAAAAGCATACCTGGATGAAAAACACACAATGGAACACTCAGTCATGGATTGGCCTTCCCAGAGCCCGGACCTCAACATTTTCCCAGCAAAATATAAAGAAATGAGGCGTGACTCAAGACTTTTGCGTAGTACTATATATGTTATTATATATAATTTAAGCCTACAATAGATAACTTTTTGCCCTGTACTGATCCTAAATGGTATTACCGCAGGCGCTGTTGCAAAGACACAAATGTTGCACCACATCGCTTCACTTTCCTGTTTTCTTTATAACCTAGCATTCACCATCAACACAGCACACAGAGTGAAAAGAAATAGCTATGTTCACTACCTAGAGGCATCGTTAAAAATTTTGTCTTTCCTTGCCATATCTAATCCTTTTCACATACTATGTTCCAACACTCCTTATTTTACACAATGGAGAGGGGAATGGAGTACCTGTCAACGTGTTCTTTGTTCATATTAGCAATCCCTCAATGGATCCTACTTGTTCTGCATGTTAACCTTATCGTTGCAGTAGTCTGCATGCCCGAAAAAATTATTTTTTGTTTGTTTTGATTTTTTCAACAGAAAAATTATTTACAGGTCAGTGTTTGTTTGTAGCTGTTTCATATTTATTTTGATGAATGCATTAGCACTAGCCGCTAAGCTTTTCTGAGTTTGTGTGACTGCTGACACACTTCCTCTTTGCCATAAAGCAAATCAAAATGAAAATCATCCCCACCTTTACCAGCTGCAAAATTAAGGTGATTAACACTTTAATTCACAAGTAGTTATAATCCTTTAATATATCGTTCGTTATCCTGCAACTATATTTACTTTTAAGTACATTTTGATGCTGGTTTTCTTTGATCCAAGTTCTTCTCCCACCACTGAAGATGCACTTTTCAAGGAAAGTCCAGTTGTCTCATTTCTTTATATTTTCTGACCCAGCAGTGGGAAGATCTTGTGTGACTTTTGTGAGGCAAGATTTGGTTTAAATTCATATATTGTCAAACTGAGAAATCATTCATGGCAAGAGTGAATGAAATAATGCACAAATAGCCGGTAGTCGGAATACTGCAGACAGAAGAAACATGCACCCAGTTTCTGCTTTATTAAGATACAGCTCTTTTTGTTTTACAGAGGTGCAGGTTGAGCTTTGCAATCTGTGATTTGGCCTAACCTCAATGCTATAAATAGGGTGACAAATTTTTTTTTATAAATGTAGCAAAAAAAAAAAAAAATACAGTTTTTGGTCAACGTGTTAGCAAACTGTTGCTTGTTCAGAGATCCAGAAAACACTGAGCAATATTAGATCAAAAATGTCTGTATTTAGGGCTGCCAAATTAGTCACTTTCTTCAGCACCTGGTCATTAATTTTGTCTCTTGTTTCATAAAATGATTTTATGAGAGCCTGGTGCTGAAAACAGCTACCTGCAAGTGAGGTTAATAATAATTTAGATGTGAGATGCAACCAAATAGTAAATATGCCAAAGAACTAAAGCTATGCACTAAATATAGCTAAAAAGTAAAAGAAAAAAAAGCTCTGTAGTGCTATTATATTACACTTAAGCTGTCGTAACCCTGATGATTTCTTTTTTGTTTACCTTGCTCCATCCTCAGTCACAGCGTGTGCCAGTAAACATGAATAACGTGGGCAGATAAGTGAAAAAGCAGCCGCCGCGGTCGGCCTGTTTGATGTTGGTATATCAGGCCGCTGCAGCAGAGAGGGAGGAAAAGTAACAACTGAAGGAAAAAAGAGATCTTTGTACGCTTGTTGCCACTGCCCTTTCTCTCATCTTGTCACCAAATTGCGTCTGACATTTGAGTGGAGCCTACCAGTGTGTGTGTGTGTGTGTGTGTGTGTGTGTGTGTATGAGAATTGGAGCCTCCAGCCAACTAGCAGTGATCCTCCAGCTGATGACTGTCTCTTGCTCCACTCCTCTTGTCCACCTGCTCTGCTCTCCTCTTCAGTTTTTGTTGCCGCCCCTTTGCTTTCTGTCATTTTTGTCAACCTGATGCTCACATTGCAGCTAACGTGTGAAGCTCAGTGATTAACATGCACCATCAGAGAGCTTATAACTCTGCACGTTCCTCTACAGACTGCTCCGAGGCACTTGTCTCTTTACTCCATTTTCTGTTTAAACTATTACTCCTGATGGCAAAGCTTTTAAATACCTGTGATTTGCGTGGGGTGGGGGGGTTGCTTGAGATATAGGTGAAGGAAGATGTAATATGTCTGACCAGAGATCCAGTAGGGTTGGACAGTGGATGTATAGCAGGGCCACGTTCCTGGATTTAAACACTGGTTTCACCCTGTGCAAAGATGTGCTTATCCAGGACTGACCGTAAACACCAATGTGACGAGAAAAGGAGGACGATACAAACTGCTGCCAGTTCGCTGAGAAGCCTGTGTTGAGGTTGTAGCTAAGAATAACTTCTATTAAAGTAGCGGTAGAATTTATTTTTTTTTAACCCCTCTTCCTGTTTTGGTTGTACAACTGAATCTTTATTTCCAAAGTATCAGAAAGAATTGCATCATGAAAGTGGGGCTAATAAGAAAACACAGGGATTGTCAGTATTCTGTTATCAAACCTCTCACAGATGGGAGCCCAGCAGCTACCTGGGCTTCAGACAACTTGAGTTTTGAAATGATTGTGTGACTTTGACAAACATCTCTGGTTGATCATGTAATGAGAAACTGATGGTTAGATCAGAACGTATTCCGATACGTGAGGTGATCAGAACTAGAGCTACTGAGGTCCGGAGCTTGACTTTAGCTATACGGGCTTGCACATTCAGCAACACCTGTTCCGCCACACAGTGTTGAGCTGAGCTGGGATCAGTAACAACTGAGTTTACAGTTACACCATGAGTGAGCTGCATCATCTGCCAGAATAAGAGCAGGGTTAACCTTGAACTTGTCACTTTATGCAGGTTCACATTGGATACCTCCCAAACAAGAGAGTTCTGGGCCTCAGCAAGCTAGCCAGGTAAGTACATTTACTCTATTATCAGAACTGTCGCATAATCTGTAACTCTGTGTGTGTGTGTGTGTTTAAGCTGATTATTAAAACTTGTATGTGTACTACCCACTGACCCCAATACCTTCGGGCTTATCATACTAACACCCCTTACTAACCCAGTACTGGACACTCACTGTGATGGCAAGAGCTACACCATTCACATATTGAGACAAAAGCGAGGCTCTTGGCCTGTTGGCCTGTTGTAGCACATGTTGCATACTGGGTGGCTCTAATTAGAAACCTTATGTAATTTGGATCCATCCTACTTGATAAGACCAAATGAAAAATATTAATAACACAATGAGCAGGAAAATGGCAAAAAATACCTACAAATAGAGTCAATAAACTAGACTTTAAGATTAGTAGAGAATATATTCTTTTTTTTCTGATATGGAGAACGTCATAATCTTTCACTGCACTGTGGTTTTTTTTTCTAACAAAAATAAGTAAAATAATAAAAATATATTGACATAAAAGCTACAGCTCCTGATATTTATTCATGAATGTGGTCTTACAGTTTCTTTATAAAGCCGATTGGCTTTGTTTTCAGGCAGAAAGCCAGTGAGGCATCACATCATCGGCACTGTATAGAGCCTGACCGATATAAACTTAGCACAAAAAGTAAGGAAATTTGTGTTTGGTTGATTATTTCTTTGTTGTAACAATGCTTCTTGGCAGTAAATCTCATACCATTGGAAAGCCTGTTTATTTCCCTTTAAATGGTGCCACATTTGTAAAGAAAATGCATTTGTGGGTTGAGCAGCAGAGTTGAGTATGTGGGTTGCGCCCATGAAGAACTTGCCAAATCTTCAGACACACAAATCATAAACAGATTTCCCATCTTGAGTTGTAGAGTTGTTTCCCATACATTCATTATGCGCAGTTATTTATGTGTCCTTACTAAGATAATATGATAATTCAGTTTAATTGTTTTATTGTCAAAAGTTGTGGATTACTCGTTTACGCTCTGCCTGACTCTGCTCGGAGCAGTTGGTTGTTGTGTTTGTGGCGTTCCAAACACGTGTTGCCAACACTTAAGTTGCAGACTGCCCTCTGGTGGACAAATTATGCAACATCAACACTCATAATATGATTGAAGGGTGTTGCTCCCTTCTCTGCTTTACTTTCTTAATTTTCATTTATCGGCCGTTATAAATGCCGATACCAATATATTGGCAAATAGCTAATATCAGTGGATGTATCGGTGGGGCTATTGGTCAGGTTCTAATTTGAATAGGTTTACATCAGTATAGAAAGAACTGTGCCCAAAGTTCATGGTTCAAAAGTAGTCAGTCAAAGTTATCAGATTTAATATTGAGTGTTAAATGGTTTGCAGTCGGGGAGTGCCTTATGTGGTGAACCCCCAGACATTAGTAGAGGCTTTGTCTCTTGCTGGGGATGTTCTTCTGGAAATTTACTGTAGCTGCCTTCACCTCTTGTTGTATGGCACACAACCACTCTGCAGAGACAATGCAGAAAATGTGGGTTAATTCAATTCAGTTCAATTCAGTTTTATTTATATAGCGCCAAATCACAACAACAGTTGCCTCAAAGCGCTTAGGAATAAGGTTAGGAATTATGTACGTCTTC
>VUQI01033822.1:20904-33512 GCA_015106735.1 Paratilapia polleni | reverse complement strand
CCTCTTCCTCACTTCCTTTCACTCTCCATGTGTTTTATACACCATTTGCATTTAATCATTAGCTATTATTAACCCTGTCTCTCTCCTATAGGTGTGCCTTTTTGTCCTGTCTCCCTCTGCTCTCTTCTGTTTCCCCTCATCCCCAACCGGTCGCGGCAGATGGCTGCCGCTCCCTGAGCCTGGTTCTGCCGGAGGTTTCTTCCTGTTAAAAGGGAGTTTTTCCTTCCCACTGTTGCCAAGTGCTTGCTCATAGGGGGTCGTCTGATTGTTGTCTTTTCTGTCTAATATTGTAGGGTCTTTACCCTAAAATATAAAGCGCCTTGAGGCGACTGTTGTTGTGATTTGGCGCTGTACAAATAAAATTGAATTGAATTAAAAAGAACAGCTTAGCTTTGCAAAGTTGCATCTGAACAAACCACAAGACTTCTGGAACAACGTCCTTTGTAAAGACGAGACCAAAATGGAGATGTTTGGCCATAATGCACAGCACCATGTTTGGCAAAAAACGCCATGAACTCCTCTTTATACCATAGTATTCTAGTTAAATGTGAGGCCATCTGTCCAACAGCTAAAGCTTGGCCAAAACTGGGTGATGCAACAGGACAATGATCCCAACCACACCAACAAATCTATACCAGAATGGCTGAAAAAGAAAAGAATCAAGGTATTGCAATGGCCCAGTCAAAGTCCAGAACTCAACCTGATTGAAATGCTGTGGAGGGACCTTAAGAGAGCTGTGTGTAAACAAATTCCCACAAACCTCAATAAATTGAAGCAACGTAAAGAAGAGTGGGCCAAAATTCCACCACAACGATGTGAGAGACTGATAAAGTCATACAGAAAATGATTACTTCAAGTTAATGTTGCTAAAGGTGGTTCTATAAGCTACTGAATCATGGAGTGTACTTAGTTTTTCACAGGACTGCATAGAGCCCTGTCAGCTCACTAATACCACCCTACATTTTAAGCACTGTAAGTGGACAGTGTGGGTAAAAAAGTTTTAAAATTCTTACTGCTGGGGGATCTTCATCCTCACTCTCCTCATCATCTGTCTCCACAGGAGCTGCGTGATTAGTGTGGTTGTGGTTTCGAGGTTTCGGGCCCCTCAGCAGCGAGGTAATGGCTTTGTTTCTGGCATTGGCATTTGCTTCGCCGTCCTCATCCTCTTCATCCCGATCCAAGTGTTCCATTAGAACCTTGAACTAAGACATTAAAGGTGGCAAAACTTAATTAATAGTTTCTTGACATGATTATTTCTAGCCAGCTTATCTGTTTTACAAATGAAAGGGCAAACAGTTTGTCGGACAGCAGTAGGAAACTGCAGTTGGAGTCCAATAAGACTTCATGTCATCACAAGACTATGTGACTCTGATTTCTGCACACTAATGGACACATCTATTAGCGACTACACGTTCTCAAACTAAGACAACACATAAGCATACTGAAAGCTTACATCCAAATACTGTTTCACAATGTTCTTCTTGGCCTCGTAGCTGAGATCTGTGTTAGCCACATCACTCTTCAGGTAATCCAGTGTCTGACTAGGGTTGAAGTGCACCTTAGATTTCCTGTTCACTGCCTTGTCGTACACTTTGGCAGACTCTGTCGGTGAATACTTCTGGATTTTGCTGTAACACAAACAAAACGCTCAGTAAAGCTTCTGTCATGCAAGCAATTGCACTAATCACAAAGAGAGATCATTAAAGTTTTCCAAACTGGCATTTTTCTATGTAGCGTACCTGTCCGAGAAGCCGTACAGATTCTTCAAATGCTGTTTGAGCACCAGAAGAAGCAGAATACCCTGTGACGCACTGGCAAACTCCAGCAGAGGTTTGGTGTTTTCAGGCAGACGGTCCATAACTGCAGCCTCATCTTCCAGGTCAGAGTCGGAATCAGAAGCCTTTCGCCTTTGGACTTCATCATCCTCCTCATCACTGGTGCTGCTGCTGCTGGATGTGCTGCTGCTCTCCTCATCATCGTCGTCATCATCATCATCATCAGAGCTGTAGTTCCTCCTCCGAGAATACTGCTTCTTCTTCTTCTTCTTTTTTGTCTTCATCTTCTTTTCGTGCCTTACAGGCTCCTTCCGTAAACACTGTACAAATGCCAAATGACAAAAGAGAGAGAAAGAGAAGATGTATTGCTTAAGGTCAGATACGCATCTTCTTGTGAGCACAGCAGCTAAGCATAATAACTGATATATAAAACCACGTTTTTCACCTCTCTGAAAGACTGGAGCAGGTTGCTACCAGAGACAGAGAGAGTAATGTCTATGTGATGCATGATGAAAAGAGGCTCCTCCTGCGTCTGATATGGGAAGCAGGCCAGGTTATCTGCTATGAACAGCAGCATGTTCACCTCTGTTTTCTGCAGGGGACAAAGTCAAAAGCACAAATATTTAAATAACTTGTTAATGAACAGCCTTAATTGCCCTTCAGAGGGCAAAATCTTTACACAAATACACCAACCTAAATATCTCCTCACAAATGCCAATCACACCAAAGTAAAGAGGTGAACTTACAGAGCTGTCATCAAACAGGTTGAGCAGGGAAATGAGGAATGCCCGTCGATGTTGTCGGTTCCCACGGACCATGGTGTAGAGATGAGAGCAGAGAGCCGAGTCTGAGTCATCATGACGATAACCACGAATCACTGCATCTTTGGATCCACTTATGGCCTGTTGCACCTGATAAGACATCTTCAGCCCTGCAACAGCCTTCATCTGTAAATAAAAACAGAGGTATAAATTATTATGTATGCAGATAAAATGGGATCAAAAGAACTGCTGCCCATAAAAAAACATAAATATATTTATTTTATTACATAAAACAAACTAAACATAGAATTTAAAACGCTCTATTCTTGATAATTAAATCTAAATGTAAAGTCAAGTCTACCTAAACATAATAAAATCTACACAGCATTTCCCACCTTATTTTACACTTCCACACCCTTTCTGACCAACAGCCACTCACATGGATAAAGCCTGAATATTTTTTGTCAATCTCCACCAGCTGCTGATCGGCCTTGTTCTTCATAGTTGGCTCTGGGTCTGTTCCCATTGCGATCAAATAGGGCACACACTACAAAAACAGTTGTTACAATTGTTCAAAATATCAACATGCAACAAAAGAATCTCATACAGATATCCATAAAATCTAGGATAAAGCATATTTAAGTCTTGCGTGATCTTTATCAGACTGTAGTAAGACTACGAACACACCTGTACAGGGTGGATGAGACCCTGGCTGAGAGTGAGTGTAATGACACTCAGGGCAAAGTGCCGAACTGTGGACTGCGAGTGGAAGAAGGACTCGAGCACCTGCTTCAGGTAAATCTGCATTATTGAGCTGCTCATGCCTGATGAGATGTCCCCCATTTCCTTTAGATCCTCCTGCTTGGCTTTCTTCTTCCCTGAATAAACAAACACATCAGTCTGGTCAGTGTGCAGATGCTCTGCATTAAGTGACTGACATGTTTTACTGTAGATGAATGCACACAGGGATAACCTTTAACAACTGAGTAACGGAAGACATGAGATGGATTCGTTAAACTCACATTCACGATCAGCCTCTTGCATTCGAGAGTCCTCCTCCTGCAGGTACGTCTGCAGGTTTTTGAGCACCTGGATCTTCAAACTGACAGAACTGTTCTCATCTGACAGGGTGCTGTTATAAAGAACCTTCACATCCTGCACAAACATGAGCTCTGGGTGCATGATGAACTGAAACCCTTGAAAGAGAGAAAATTATTTAAATACAGATTTACAGAGAAAACAAAAGTCAAAGTTAAAAGCAAGCTGTAAACATTAAATTACACATTATAAACACAGGGAATATGTTTATTTGAGTCTTAGCTGAGGTGCAGGATATATATACCTAATCCTATGATTGCCTTGATCTGGACCTCCTCCTCTTCATGAGTAGTGAAGTACAGCAGAAGCTCCAACACTTTGTCCTTGATGACAATCTAAGAGACAAATAGACACAATAGAAGATGAGAGCCAGCTATCAAAACAGGTCCCACAGTAGTACTTTGCACAACATTTAAGCATAGTGCCGGTGTTTACCTTGTTAGCACCCTTGAACTCTTCTTGATCAAAATCAAAGTGTCGACACAGAGCTCCCACAGTAAAGAGCGAGCGCAGCAGAGTGGGTTTGTTAGCGGCAAGGGTGGAGCTGGTGGGGTCCTCTTGGTGCTGTGTCTTGAGTTTTGCCAGAGCTCCTATAAAATAATACACCAGTCGTGTGAAAACTAAAGGAACAGTTGCCGCTTTTGTTATTTTAAGTTCAGAAATACTGCAACAAACATGGACACTGAAGCCATATTCAGTGTATAATCAGTTTTCCAGTACTATGAGCTGCAGTTGAATAATAAGGTGAAGAATTACATTCCCCGATCTGTGTTTATGTACTTTAGATTTTCTCTGAGCTTTTCACTTCTAGGGGTCTTTCCCCAGGACATTCTGAGTATCAGGCACTTCATTTCCTGTATTCTGGTGAGTTTTTATGCACCAATTTGTACCTTTGCTTTATTTCATGGTAGAAATGTCTTTAAACACAAAACTCAAGCATTAAGTAGCAGTTCAACATAAATTGGAATAATACAGCGAGGCTCTCAGAGACAAAAACAAACACATGAAACAAGAAGGCAGCATTTCCTTACGATAAGTTTGCAAACTAGCAACAACCTTTCCAAAGTCAAAAAAGGAGCTCACAACTAACACGTTTTTCAGACTTTTTGACAATTTTTTTACGGGGTGACACATGTTTGTGTTCTAAATATTGAGAGAGACATGTTCCATGGGCCCCCTGAAACCTACACCTGTTAAAATTCTTACCATAGTACCGATTAAAACAAGCCCAAACAAACTTGTAGTTGTGTGTGACCTTGTTCACAATAGCACCGAGACAGCTCACACAGTGTTGTACAACCTGAGAAGCACAAAAAAAATTATATCACCACAACTATTTCACATTCACGCTCATGCTGTTTATGGTTTTTTAAAGCTATCTCTGAAAGCAGCGAGCTGTAAGTGAGACTTACCGTCATGCCGTATTTGATGATAAGCTTCATTAGGTCTTCTTCAATGGTAGTGAGGAAAGTCTCACTTGGGTGCTCCATCAGAGGCACGACCAGCTCCAGGATCTTGGCCACGTTGCATATCACCATGAAATCATTCTGAGTCTGAGATGACAGCACAAAGACACATGGCGGCTGCACTGTCCAGGTACAAATTTAGTTTGTGTGTGAACAATAGTGGTTACATTTGGGTGCTACCAGATGTAGCTTTACTGTAGTGTGAAAACTATTTTACTTGCATTCGGGAAAGAAAAAAAGTAAAAATATCATAGCACTTACATTGCACTTGGTGGTCAGGTAGGGCTGCATAGTCATGGCATGTTTAACCATTAACTGTGCTCTGATTTTACTGAAGAGATAGAGAGTGGTGATACACGCTACCAGACGACCTGAGCTGACCCCTTTGTCCTCACAGTCTGAGACACAAACACAAAAACATTATTTGTACTAACACTTTTGTAAGCAAATAAGCAACTAAATTCCTTTAGCAAAATACATTTACCTGCAAGAGACTCCTCATATTTTAGTATATGTTCCACTAGATTGTCCACCAGCTGAACACAGGCCTTCCTAGCAGGTTTGTACGAAGCCTCCTCTTCTGACTTCAGCAGCTAAACAAATAGCACCAAACGCAGTAGTTAAAGGATGAATATGCTCCCAAACAGCTTTTGAGATATCAATAGAGTCAACTAACATTTTGGAGAAGCTGCTCAAACCAGTCATAGCCCGAGTCCTTACATGCCAACACCTGGAACGAAATCAAAATATGACAATTTATGACAATTTCAAAACCCAAAATGTTTCCTATTTGAACAATGGTACAGAAACGTTTGCCACAAGACTAAATAGTACACACCACATCTGTGATATTCAGGATCTTTCTGGTCATGGCTTCTTTGTCATGACTGGGTGTTGGGGAGAACCAGAGTTTCTGGAATGTCTCATTCACCAGTTTCTGCATAGGAAGAGATGTTTTATATATATGTTTTTTAGATGCTTTATATGAAAACTACTAAAAAGAGTCAGCTGTAAAAATCTACAATACCAACCTTGATCCCTTCTTCATCGTTGACCCTCCGGATCATCTTCACACACATCTCAGTGATCTTGTGGAAGTCTGGCTGCTCCAGGCAAATGTCCCTCAGGATCTTAATGACTCTTTTTCTCACACTGATACCCGTGTCCTGTGTAAAGACACGGCTCAATAGTAATCTGAATATTAATTTCATTTGTTGTCACTTATTGATCTAAATTGGAAAGTATTACTTATCCAGTGGAAATAAAAAATGGTAAATAAACATATGGTGGACAAACAGTAAGGGTAAGTTAAACTGATAATAGAAATAGAGTTCTCAAATTGTTGCTGTTCTTCACTTGATCTCTAGGTGGCACTGTAGGAAAAAAGATGTTTTAACCTCAGCTGAACTTCTGCATTTTAAATAAACTTTTGAAAAACAGTTTGCTTTTTACAAACCCATAATAGAGTTAGGGTTAAAACAAATTCAGACTTCACCACATCAATAAGTTTCCACTCATGTATGTAAAAGGTGTGGAGGAAAGCTTAAGAAATTACCAGTATCCTTTCAATGAGCATGTCGTAGTACTGCTCAATGAGCTCGGGTCGACTTAGCACAAAGCGGCCGAGGAGCTCCACAGCCGCCTCTCGCACACTGGTGGAATTGTCCATGAGACGACAATGAACCCCACGCTGCATATCCAACTGAAAAATGAATAAGGGAGATTAGTCAGGCACCACGAAACAGACAGAACTACAGCTATCAATCCAGTGGCATCCAGCCACGAGCAGCACATTAGCAGATTTGTGGACAAATCTGTGCAGTCACAACAGCTGAAACACCTTCTGTGTCAGACAAGCTGTAAGAGCCAAGCAGGAGTCAATACAGAATGACCTACCCGTGCCAGGATACTTGGATCCACAGCCACTACCTCAGACAGACACTTCATAGCTTTAGTTCTGACTGCAATGGCGCTCTCCCCCAGCACTCTCAGAATCTAAATTGAAGAGATAGAGAGAAAAAAATTAGTCACAGCTGACACAATATAAACATTCACTAATGTTTAAGTTAAATTAATCATCTTACCTGTGATAAATAAATATCAAAGCTCTGTGCAAACGGCCTCATGGAGGCCAGATATCTGACAATCAGAGAGGAGTCTTCATAGTCTCTTGTGTCAGAGTTCATCCTGAAAGAAAAGTCAAGAGGATCGTTTACTAAAAGGATGAGAGGACAAAGTCAAACAATGCAGCAAATTAGTATAGTGATCCAGAGAGAAGCAGTATTTACTTTAGAGAACTGAAATGCGATCGTGACGTCTTGACAGCCTTGCGGAGGAATTTCTTCCTTGCCTCGGCCTTCTGCATAATCTCAGCGGTCGAGTCAACATCCCTGGAATGATGGTGTCCTTTCAAGTCCTCGTCATCGTCATTTTGAGACTTCATTGCTTTTTCTGCCTCGCTTGTGATGTCCCTGAACCACTGGGCAATATAAAACTTCCTGGCAAACTGGATGAAACAAACACATAAATATGTGAGGAAAAAAAGAATTCAGCACAACTACAGAGTATAATACATTTTTCAAACAAGAGACATCGTTCTATAGATTTTAGTGCATGAAAATTAAAAACATACCACCAATGATGGATCGGTCTCAATGTTCTCATCTAGGTAGTCAAGCAAAGCCTTCTGAAGTTTCTGTATCTCATCACTGCCTTCAGTCTGTAAGGAGAAAATAAAAAGTATCTCAAAAGCAGTTCAACACCTCTGTTCATTTACATCTGTTAAACTGCTTCCATTACTAGTCTACCTCTTTGAGGATGCGGTCAACAGCCTTTTGGTCCATCTTGCTAGTGACAGCATCTTTACGCAGACGGGAAGCGACAGTGCCAAGGTAGTCCAGCGATGCCACCCTGAGTGCCATTTCTGTCTGCTTGTTACTGAACTGGTGCACCTGGAGCATAAGACATGGAGGAGGAATGTCATCATGAAACCAAACATTAGCAGCTTTTTCTAGTGGGCAGATGATGAGTGATGACATTCTGATGCCACTCACCAGCAACCGGCCCAGTAAACTGAGCAGCAGCTCAGCTGCAGGCCACTCAGGCTTGTTAACTGTAGACAGCAGGTCATGAACAAAGTTCTCAAACAGAGGCCTGTAGTCCTCCTCTCCCTGTTTACTGCCACACCTGAGACATACAGAGTACTTACAGAATACAATATTTTACAGTGATACAATTTTGGACACTGAACCAGTTATACTGCAGCTTATCCCGCAGAAGAAGATATACCGTGTAAGGACAGTGAGAGTCACAGTCCACAGATATGTCAGGTTGTAGCGAGAGTAGGAACAATGACTTACTTCTTGAGAAACACTGATAGGAAGTTCTGAGCTGTCCTCATGGCAGTTTCATAAGAGTTTGTAATAAGGACATCTTTATCCACCTAGAAAGTAAGTACCCAATATATAAAACGGTTTGTGAACACCTCACAATACCTGTTTTTTTTCAGGTGGATTAAAAATCTATTAAAACCTTGGTGGTTACCTTCTTACTGTGCTCATCCTCTGTCTCCTTCTCAGAGGGAAGGTGGACCACACATTGGATGAGCTGAAGAACGAGGGCTGTGACCATCTGGATATACACAGGTTCTCCATCTGAGTCACTGCTGTTTAGCCTGGAGAGTATGTGACATTAGCATCCTTGTATTTCCTGGGCAGTGCTGGGGATCTCAATAAACAACTGATAGTGGGCAAATATTTACTCAAGTTGTAGTTACCTAAAGTTCCTCAGGCTGCGTTTACTAGTTGGTAGTCTAGCCAGGGAGGTGAAAATCTCTTCAAGAATGAGCTGCCTGTGCTTCTTGTAACGAGAAAACACCTAAGGAAGAGTAAAATGAAAAACAACCACATCAAAATACACCAGTACAGACATCCCACAGAAGCATTACATCAAAAACCTAACCTGAATCAATTTCAAAAACAACTACAGCAATACTTACTGCTGTCACTAGTGTAATGGCACATAACTGCAGCTCACTAACGTTCTCCACAAAAAATGGTGTAATACCAAGGGTGGAGACCTAAAAGATGGGCACAAAAGCAGTCAGATATGAGTTAGCTCAACAGCCAAGGTGATATGAGGACACAAATCTGAGTGATGTCAGGCCAGATTCAGAACTGCACCTGGAGAATTGTGGTGTCAGTAAGCAGCTGGATTTCAAGGAGCTCAGAGATGTTGCTGATGATATCACACAATTTGTTGTAGAGCAAGACTACCACCTTCTGTTTGTGGGTAGAACATTTGGCTCTCTTGGACTTTGAAGTATGCATGCCACCTGGTTGAGGAAGATCCAATAAATAAATAAGAAAAAATATTTTTAAAAAAACAGAAGCATTATGTTTGAATGTCTGATATTCAACTACTATAGGGTCTTAACATCAGCTGATATTAAATATTGGCAGTACTTGATATCAGAGCCCACAACTTATCCTGTTATTTTTTTAAACTAAGAAAGTCATTTCCAACACCTATAAATACTTAACTGGGTTCTAATGATACTTAAAATGTAGGTACAGAACAAGAGAGAAACAAGTGCTGGTTTTAAAGCGAAGGAGAAATAAATTACAGTGTAAATAAACAGCACAAAAAGTAAGGAAATTTGTGTTTGGTCGATTATCTCTTTGTTGCAACAATGCTTATTCTGCTATTGACTCTTGTTTGGTGTTGTTTATTGGACTGGATGATTGAAGTCTGAAGAAACAAGACATATTGGCAATTCAACGATTTATTCATTTAACAAACAGGGGCCTCAGTGGCATGTGGAAGAACCATAAACAGCCACAACAGCCTGGCACTTCCTCCTCACGCTGCTGTGGGATGGCATCCCATTCTTCAACCAGCATTTGTTGCAGGTCAGCCAAGGTGGTTGTGTTGGTCACTCTGGCACAATCAGCACGCCCAAGCTGATCCCACAAGTGTTCAATGGGGTTGAGGTCAGGACTGCAGGCAGGCCACTCCATCCTCTCCACTCCCAAATTCTAGAGGTAGTCTCTGATAAACCCCGCTCTGTGGGGGCGAGCGTTGTCATCTTGGAGGATAGAGTTCAGTCCCACACTGTGGAGATGTGGGACTGCCACTGGTTGCAGAATCTCATCTTAATATCTCTGCATTGAGATTGCCTCTATTGATGTCAAGCCTTGTTTTCCAAGTGAGGAAGATGCCGCCCCACACCATCACACTGCCTCCACCAAAAGCTGTTACACTATCGGTGCAGCAATCAATATAGCGTTCTCCGTGTCTTCTCCACACTTTGACCCTATAATCCAACTGCCCTAGACAGAATCTGGACTTATCGCTGAACATAATGTTCCTCCACATGTTTAGGTTCCAGTGCACATGTTGCCGACACCAGCACCTGGGGTACCAGAAGCTCAAAACAAGAGTCAGTAGCAGAATAAGCCCTTTGGCATTGGCAGAGAAGATTTGGCAAGTTCTTCATGGGTGCAACCCACATACTCAACTCTGCTGCTCAACCCACAAATGCATTTTCCTTACAAATGTGGCACCATTTAAAGGAAAATAAACAGGCTTTCTAACAGCACAAGATTTATTGCCAAGAAGCATTGCTACAACAAAGAAATAATCGACCAAACACAAATTTCCTTACTTTTTGTGCTATGTTTATTTTTTTAGGACTGAGGTATTTTGAGGTATTTTAAAACAAAGGAGACACAAATTATACCATCAATAGTAAAAAGTAATGAATAGCTTTTAGAAGAAATGACAAAATGTTTCTGCTTTTTACACTGTAATTGCAGAGCATCATTAGGGGTGCACGCTGTATGTAGAGTATCCTGAATTCCCCTTCTTACGTTGTTATTACACAGTAATATTAGGGCTGCAGGCTGTATTATAGAATATCCTAACCTCCTGTTCTTACATTGTAACTACACATTATTTTAGGGTTCATGCTTTAATATGATCCAGTTATTGTGTTTACAGGTGAAGATAGCATCCAAAGAGAGGAGCTTTGGCATGCTCTTTCATTCAGAAGGGACAACTGCAAAGCCAGAGGTTTCATACTTTTAAATGGTTTGTGGAGCCATGCCCTAGCCTAAAGGACAAAATGAACAGAATGAAAAAAGGGTAAAAAACTTTTATCAATTAAATTACACCGTAAGTCGCTAGCTTTATTATCAAGCATTGCCAAAATACCTTCAGGAATTCAAGGTAAGGTATTTCATTTCTTAGTAGTCAATCCCTTAAGGTATTATAACTACAGTTCTGACTCATCAATAAAATTTTATGAGTAGACTTTATATACTCTCAGGTATTTTCAAATAGGTACAAAGATAACTTAAGAAAAAGGTTCTAAAAAAATCCAAAATGGTCAGTCTAATCAGCTTGCTAAAATGTACATGTTGCACAAAAAAATAGCTCCTGGAAACCAAGATTACTGCAATATTTGACAAACTTAATAAAACTGTGGCTGACCTCCGTGGGGATCCACTCTGTAGACTGGGTCATACTGAGGGTACAAAGTGTTTTGCAGGTGGAACTTAGTGTACTGCAACACCCTCTCAATCACATCTTCTATATAAACTGCCTTTGGCATGTGTGGAGATGTCATTATGTTGAGTGCAGTCAAACAGGCATCTGCAGACTTGGTCACCCGCTCCATGATAAGGTCGCGCCACAACCGCTCCTCATCCATTGAATCATTATCCTACAATTTAGTTTAAAAAAAACAAACAAAAAAAAAATAATAATTTTTTATTTTTATGTTTGTTTGACACCTCAACTGTATATTTATAATATCAGGCTGAGAACTTACATGACTCATCAGTGTAGAAAGTTTGACGCTGTCCTGAATGTTCCTCTCCAACATATTCAAAAACTTCACCAGTTTACTAGATGAAAACTGTGGAATAAAATAATTGGTTACTTTCACCATACTGTAGATGAAAATTATTGTTATTTACATTAACAAAAAGCTGTGAACTTGAGTGTACCCACTTGACACTGCAAGAACATATTCCTCTCACCTTGTTAAAGATGCCCATAGCTTTAATCTTAGCAGAATTGCTGCCTAGCTCACTCAGCTGCTGCTTTCCAAGCAAGAGCTCTTGAGGTATTTCATCATCATCTGGCACAGAGTTACAATGTTGGCATTTTTCAACTTAACACTTTAATAAATGTCAAAGAGTTTGAAAACTGTAGGGCACCCCATAATTACCTGTGGCAGTCAGGTCCACATCTTCAAGGTTTTCAAGAATGCTGTCAATATTGGATGCAAATCTCTTAAATGTGGAGGAGTCCATCATCTCTGTTAGATTAATATCAACAAACTGATTAGTACAAATATGTGGGGCTTTTTATGTTTTAATAAAAAATAATTAGTATTATAAAAGAATTCAAAGTGGCAGGTCAATACCCTCTGGTGTCAGCTTAGAATCATACGGCTTCCTGTTCTTCTGCTTCTCCTTTTTCTTCAATTTTCTGGCAACTAA
>VUQI01033822.1:4546-20881 GCA_015106735.1 Paratilapia polleni | reverse complement strand
AAAAAAGAAAGAAAGAAAAAAAAAAAAACACACACATAACAGTAGCCAAATCACTGGCAGCAGTAACCAACCCTCAAGCCGTCAACAGAGAAAGAAATTGATGTAGCAATCCAAACACCCCAGGGACTGGCATGACCAACGAGTTTAAATAACAATAATCTGAACGACGGCTGTAATCTAATAAAAAGTAAAAGCACAGGCTTCACTGGCCACCACATTATTTGATTATCCACTTACCCACTAGTAAGCATATGCAAAAAATCTCACCATCACTCAGGCTTGGTGGGGGAGAGCCTTCATCTGAATCTTCATCTCTCCAGTCGCGCTGACAGCTACCAGACCCTCGGCGAGCATTATGAAAACCTCCACTTCGACGGTGATCTCCAGAACCTCTTCTCTCTTCATGCTTCCATGTCTTATCATGGTCCTTCTTTTTCCTTTTCCTTGCATCTAAAACAATAACAGAGAAAACTGCGAGTTTTTGCAGCACTTGTATTGCAAATTACTGCTTAACGTACATTTTGGTCCATAGGTAGTTTCTGTAATTTTGTCTCTGTACACCACCACTGCTGACTTTAAATCAAATGGTCAAGATGTGACTGAAGTGCAGACTCCAAGCTTTAGTTCAAGGGGTTTCACAAAATTATTGAATTAACTGTTTAGGAATTACAGCTATTTTTATACATAATCCCCATTTTCAGAGGCTCGAAAATTATTGCACAAAGTAAGGGCATTTTCACACCTATAGTTTGTCTACTCTGGTCCAAACCATTTGATGAGTTTGTAAACTTGAAGCTTTTTCCTGTGTTTTGGTTTCTTTTCACACAGAGAAAACTCCACGCGAACCAAAATGCGTCACTACAAATCACGTGAGAATGTTCAGTCCGCTTATTGGTCTGATCTGTCTGGGGCGGGAGCAATAAATGTAAATACAGGAAGAAGGTGCTGTGTTCTGGCCAAGTGGATAACATGGAAATTTACATTCATTTTACGGCTAGTTGCAGCCGGTACTGACAGTTTGTGTACTCTGCACATCTATGGTACTCTGCCGCATCCCAGAATGCAAAGCATGCATGGCCACGGGAAGGCATTTAGCTCAAACCAGAAGCATACACCAGGTAGTTGAGTCAGATCAAGGTCGGATCCATAAACAAAACTCTCTGGAGTTTGTTTGGAACCAGACCGAGACCACCTCTTCCAAAGGGTCTCGGTGCGGGTGTTTTGGTCCGCACCCGAGTGCGATTACCATGTTCACATCTGCACAAACAAACTGCACCAAGGGGGAAAACGAACCAGAGTTCAATTTAAATGGATTAAACACTGCAGGTGTGAAAACACCCTAACATCAATTTAAATATAAGGATTGTTTTTAATACTTGGATAAAAATCTTTTGCAGTCAATGTCTGCCTGAAGTGTAAACCCATATTTTAAATTTGGCCACTCCTACAATTTTTGCTATCTCTATGATAGGTTTATGTTGCTTTTTCCAAACCAACATAAACCTCTTTCACTTACGTCTCTTTGGACCTCATATTGACTTCCAGCTAAAAGCTACCAAATTCAAGTTCAGCACTTGGAATGAACTCCAGATCTTTTATCTGGTTTATTTGTCACAAAATAACAAGGGAACTGGCCTCACCTAGCCATGAAACTGTCTGTCAATCAGTTGTCCATGAGCCTCTGAAAATGGGGGACTATGTATAAAAATGGCCATAATTCCTAAACAGTTAATGCAATACTTTTCTCAAACGCCTTGAGTTACAGCTGAACTTCTGCACTTCAACCACATCTTGACTATTCGATTTAAAATCCACTGTGGTGGTGTACAGAGAAAAAAATAATAGAAAAAAAAGTGTCATTGTCTAAAAACTTATGGACTTAACTGTACATACATATATTGAAATGTAATAATAAAATATCTGGAAATTCTGTTAGACGTACAGGCAGCATAGCACTTTTAGTAGATTTTACAGAATTCTGATGTGCACTTCCAAAAACTAGGAATTTTTAAGGTTTAATGTACTCTATTATTATTATTATAATATCATGAATTTAGCTCTCACTGAGATTAAAAATTTTTTAAGAGTGGCCTGGCCAAGTGGGCAACAGACATTGTAATAATATTAAACAAAAACAGACACAGAAAAGCAAATGTCACGCACTACAAAAGCGTGAACACAGATCATATGCAGTAAAAGATTAAGGTCAAAAGAGGTACAATGTCAAATAAAATTTAGTGCAACTTCAAGAGCAAGCACACTGACCACGGGTACCATCTTCTTAATCCTTTAAAATGGACTTGAACTGACCCATAGTAACGGGCTCTCATAATTTCAGGTCATTCTGTGGATTATTCCAGGAAAAAGGAGCAGCATATTTAGAAGCTCTTTTTTTTTCCCTAATTCTGTTCTGAATCTGGGGCAAACATTTGTTAAATACTGTGAGAGCCGAGGCCATACATGAGTTCAGTTTTTATACATTTTTATACAAAAATCAGAGGGAACCAGAGATTTATAAATAAAAGCCAACAATACTCACGCTCGTTGTCAGAGTCATCATCATCCTTATCATCATCTGAGTCCAACTCAGCATATTTGGACTTCTTACTAATCATACTGTGGCTCCGCTTGTTTGTCCTCTCGCAAAATGACCAGTTCCTGGATCGGGAGCTGTGTTCATTTCTGCTTTCCTTAATGATCTTTTTTACCTCATCAACGCTGAGTTTCTGAAGCACAACAACAGGTTTAGCTCCTTTGTTTATATTCTCTACCAATGACACTCTCTCCAGCCTTACTCGCGGTTCGCTCCAGCCCTCTACCAATTTATTTGGGGGATCTTTCTCTCTTCCGTCTCGTTTCAATTTAGGAATCACAAAGTTCTTCAGATTTCCCGACTTGCCACCCAGCAGGTATGAGGGGAAGTTGCTAGGTTTTGACTCAAAAGATTGCCGTTTGTCTCCAGCTTGGCACCTAATGTTGCCATCTTCACTTGTCCTTTGTTCCTTATTATGGGGAATTTTAAGGCTGGAATTGCCTGTCCTCTGTCGACCATTGGGGTCAGCAGATTTTCTGCTTCCATCATGCTTCAGTTTGGCGCTGTCAGGTTTAGTATGCTGGTCAGGTGAGTTTCTAGTGCAGTTTTCTCTTAACATCTTCTGTTTCCTGTCCCTATCTCTGTCTTTGTCTCTGTCTTTGTCTCTGTCCCTGTCTCTATCCCTATCTTTCTGTATGTGTTTGTCTTTATCCCTTTCTCTTTCTCTGTCTCTTTCTTTGTCTCTATCCTTGTGTCTGTCTCTGTCCCTATCCTTGTCTCTATCCCTGCCTTTGTCTTCTCCATGTCTGGAGCGTTCCGTCTTGTTCATGTTTTTTGGGGTCTCAAGTCTACTGTCATGTATTCGGTGACTGTTGTGGTTCTTTTCCTCTTTGTGGTGTGACTTTGAATGCCTGTCATGTTTCTGCCTTCTGTCATCTGAGTGTCCCTTGCTGCTGTCAGTTTTGTCGTCATGTCTGTGTTTTGATTCACGCCGGCTTTCCTGCTTCTGTTTATACGTTTGTGGTTGTCCATCTGAGCCAGACTTCTGGAGAGCGTCAGTATGCTGTTTGATGATACCAGGTCTGTCATCAACAACTCTTTTGACCTTTCCATCAGGGTTTGACTTCAGGCGACGCAGGTGATCCTCACACAACGGCTGTGATTCCAAGACCACTACAGGCTGTCCTATTACTCTGCCTGCTTGCTGCAGATCAATACTGACCATCAAAGCAGGCCGACTAGCACCGTTACTTGCAGCATTTGTTTTCTTGGGTGTCATCTTGCTGACACTGTTGCCCCCATGTACAGCAGGCCCCTCATTTGACTCAGTCCCGGGTTCCTGGGGATATGAGTCTTGTTTCCGTTTCTTCAGTGGCTTGTCTGCAAGAAAAAACACTGTAACTTAGCCTTTCTACACAAACAACCTCAGGGCTTGAAAAAAATGCTAACAGGCAAAGGGCATATCAAAGATATCAAGATTTTCACCTTTGTCCTGGACTTCTTTAGACCATCGTTCTCTGTCACTGGCTGACTCACGCTCTATTCTCTCAATCTCTGCAAGTGTGTCTATCTCTGTATCGTCAAACAAAATTCTGCCAGTGACTCCAGTCTCAGTGATGTTTGGCCGCACCGCAGCCTGGTGACAGTTTGCTTGATCTTCAGCTCCTAACATGTGTGAAATATCCTGGGTAGGCTTTGACAACTGATTATTATTATTATTATTTATCATAACCGTTTCATGGTCCAAGTCCATATGTGCCTCAGAGGGAAGCTCTTCAGACTGATCCATGTCTTGAACCTTTACTCTGGACAGTTTTAAGGTCAGCCTGGTGGAGTCGTTTGGTGAAGAACTAACTATGTCATACAAGGCATTTTTTTCCATCTGATCATTTTCTTCTTTACTCCTCTCCTTATGTTTCTTTTTGCGGTCAGATGTGGTGAGGAGGTCAGGTGCTGCACCTCGTGGCACATCCGATTGAGTTGACTGCATGATAAGAGGAGGCCTTGACCCTGTAGAAACACATATTAATTGAAGGAAGAGTGAGCACCAGAGAATATAGCTTGGAAAGAATGATTCGTATAATGGTGGGTTGTTTTTGTTTTTGAAGCCACAAAATAAAGAATTAACTTGCTGCTAAGGCAGCATACTTTGTGCAGGCTCTTCACTCCCAGCTGGAGAACACGCAGACTGTGGTGATTTAACTGAAAATGCGGCAGCTTTCATTGAAGAGTCATGCTCCTGTTGAAACACAAGACATTTCTGATTACTTTTAACAGTCGCTGTCAGCTGAGGTCCAGGATACAGGATACCTTGAGTGTCTGCATTACCTCATTTCCCAGTCTGTGAGCCACATTCATGTAGTTTTCATCTGAGTCTAGTCTCGCATTATGATTCGATAAATCGCTTGATAGCTGTCCAGAGACTTTGCTGTCGTGGATGTTTCTCAAGCCACTAGAAACTGAAACAAAAACAAAATTAAATTTCTAGTTAGAAATTTTCCTCACCACTTAAAGGTGTAAATAAGTTAATAATGTTAAAGGATCAGTTAAGCAATTTGCATACAATCAGCTACGTCTATCCAAGTCACCGTTTGGACTGTAATTGGTTGTTAAAGTACACAATTACACGCAAAGTAAAGATTCCAAAACTTCTCTTATCAAAAGTTTGCTATTTGCTGTCATTACTAAAAGCGATGTGACAAGCAGCTTGTGTGATTCTCTTCTCCTGTCCAAACATTATACTCACCTTGCTGAGCGTGTTGGTGTTGAGAATAACTGGGTGGATTGTACTGCATGTAGTCTGTGGGACTCTGGGGAGTATAGGGACTAGGTATAGGACTGTTCTGCTGGGGTACAAACCGAGGACCTGAACCAGACTGTGGAGATGTAAAGCATCTGCGAATGAGGAAAAAGTAATCTTAGCTGAAGAATACATGCCTCTGCTTTTCATTGTCAGACAATAAGGTGGCACTGCTTTACCCAGAGGGGCTCTGAGGGACAGTGGTTTGCTGATAGTTTGAGGCTGGACTCCCATGGACCTGATTCTGAGAAATCTTATACTGCTGCACTATTGGCTGCTGCATTACACCTACGAGATAAAGACAAAAAAATAAAACATTACAAACACATTATAAACAAGGAGCACAGCATGTGCAATTCTCCAGCTAAACCAAACCTACCTACTCAGTAGCAATACTGGGTTCACAATATTACACTACATAACAGTTTCTTGTTCCAGGATAACAGGTGCATAATAAGTATAATTCAAACTCTGCCTTGTCACCAGTAATTAATTTGCAATTACATTTACAAATGTCCTTGTCCTGGTCCCAAAAAAAAAATCAAAGTTTGAAAAGAATAATATATATTTTCTCTACCACTGAGGCATAAGCAATCAGGATATAACAGTAAATACACAGGAACAGAAATTATATTACATAGTGTTATAAAGCCAGCATTTACAATACAAAATAAACTGACCACTTTATGCAGCAGGCCTAATACAACCCTGCCCTTCGTTTTCCATTAACCACGCAGAAACAGTGTCGATTCAACTCTGTGGCCATTTTGAGGGCATATTTAGTGGTGGTGGTTGCGTTAGACAAAACATGGTTTCTCAGTACTATCAGTGGGATAATCATGTTATAATGTAAGCTTGCTCACAATGCCAAAGCATTTGGTAAATGCAGGAGCAGCATTATAGAGAGTGTGAAGAAGGAGGAGGTTACATATGCAGGAGTATGGAGAGAGTTAACCAAGACAGAAGGCTATGTACCTTATCAGGTCATGCATTAGTATTAAATGATCCTTGATTATATATTTTCATGGGGTGTGAGTGTGGTCACGACTACAAAAACATGTTTACTTTTTCTAGTATTCATTTTACAGTTGCCACTGTGCACAATAATGATGATGAAAAGTATGCTTACTATATTTAATATTATAGAGTATAATTGCTACTTTAAGTACCTGTGACTGCAGGATATTGCAGCTGATCATACAACAAGAAAACCTTTCCGAACAAAGGTTAAAGACAGATATGAAACTGTCTGTGGAAATTAGCAATATAACCAACGGTGACAAAACAAACAGAGCTAGGCTGTTTCTCTCTGGCTATAAATTTTTGGACAGGTGTTACATTATTAATTCCAGAGACCCGAATTACATTAGGATGAATAAACATAAACAATTATTTTTTAACCTAATGAAGACAAATACTCTTTTCCTCAGTACATAGAGCTATAGAGAAAGCTTGAGTATCACAAGACACGGATAGTAATTTCATCTGAGTGTATGACCAATATGGAGACATATTTAAAGGGCTGGTTCACACAAGTTCCAAAGATATTACCCTCTAATGGGGAGCCAGATTCTGAGACATCTGTCTACCAGATTTGTAGTGCTACCACAATCCATAGGAAGCAAATGGAAAAAAAACAATGTCCTAACAAAATCCACAGAACTGGATGTGAAGAAATTTCTTTAAGAAACAGCCCCTGTGAAAAACCAATGAAAGTATGTGCTGCACAATAAAATCCTACTAACGGTAGGTCATTTTTGTCCTATAATTTAGATCTTTAACATAGCTTCACTTAAAGACTTCAAGGAGTGGTAAAAGAGCTAGAACCTGTCCAAACAAGAAGAAGAAAACACTGAAAAACTGACTGAAGACAATTATTTTGTACATGCTGTATGCTATAAACTAGCAAGCTAGTCACCAATACAAAGAATAAACCTGTTTTTGTTCTGAGTTACGAGACAGCGCAAACCTGTCAACAACCTGACAAAGATAAAAGTTTAGAAACAAACGCTCACTGGATCATTATTGTTGTTGATCAGGCGATTAAGCTAACTACTTCAAAATGCATGCAGGGGGTGTTTTTCACTTTCTACAGACACGTCTATCTGTGCAAAGTGCAGATACACATGCATCTGTGTGTAGTTAACATTTGTCCTTAGCTTTTGTGTTGAAACAAAATAACTGCCAATGCTCACCCATTAAAACTAGGCCTACATTCACACAAAAGTTGACACCACAATCGCTAGTGGTTCCCAAATTTGTCCTGTCATCTCCTATTACTTGTCACAGCAAAAAAAAAAAAAAACATCAATGACAGCTTAGTTCCCGTAATCAGTGCAATGCAATCCAGCAATAACAGTGTGAATTAGAGTTATACTTTCCTCTGACAGAATAAAATGTTTATTCCGTATTCTCTATTAATTTCACAGTTTCCTCCTACAGTGGCTCTGACCGCTATGTGGGACTCACAGAGGGTGAAACTAAGCTTAAGCAGCGCATCTGACCAATGATATGCTCACGTGAATAATTAGCTAAACTAATGTACCACTAGAGAGAAAGCATGCAACAAGCTCAACTGCAGAGTCAACAGCAGTGTCTCAGTGTCTCCTCCTTACCACCCAGAACCTTGTACTGGGTTTGCATACTTTTGTCCCTGAAGATTTTGGGATTCCTGGACAGCAAAGTTTGTAGGAGCATTGGCATATCACCCTCGGGTTCATCGTTCCCCAAGTTGTCCTTCAACTCTCTGGAAAACCAACACAAGAATAATCCATGTTACAGGCAAAAGGTACTTCTAGCCTAAATGCAGTGACTTTAATGTGATCATTGGCATTAAAACAGCAACACCCATCTACACTTATGAGTTAAACAGTCAAGTTATTACGGTGAAATAACACATTGCCGGAGCAAAAGTTTCTTTTCAATTCAAAACTAATTTCAGAGTAAAAACAGGCAAGTACTTGCTTGAATGCTTTCTTCTCCTAAACCGTAACTGCAGCGAGATATGAAAGATGAGCGAGTGACACTCACATGTGTTCGGTGGAAACCTGGTTAAGGCTATGCGCCAGCTGAGACACTAGATTCTCGTCTCGACACACCAGCAGGCTGCTGACCTCTTCTGAGATCCTTCCATTGTAGAGCAGGCTCTTAGCAGTGGTGGCAGGTAGGGGAGAAGGCAAAGGAAGCTGGTTCAACACTAAAAGGATGGTTAAAAGAATTGGAAGTTGGAGAGGGAGACTCGTGAATAAAACTGTTTTGAGAAAAGCTTGGCGTGACAAAATATTTCTGTATGTAAGAATTTATAGTGTATAAAACATGCAACTGGCTCACTCTATGTAGAAGTAATGCCAATAACACTTTTTTGACAATATACTTTTAAATTTACATGCAATAATGCAATAATGTAAATATTTTTTTCTTTTTTTACATATTTAATTTTCATTTCTGGAACTGTTGGGGTCCCTAAGTCTATAACCTCCAAACTTCAGAAACATAAGCCACTTCACCTCTGTCTGTCCTGAAATCACCGGTAGTGAGAAGCATCATAATTACTAGTAATTACTTTAGCTCCTCATATAACTACATGCCCAGTCAATTTTGGCCTGCTTGGCACTCAAGTAATCGTTAGTCTTGCCTCATCTTAGTTTGAATGTTAGTGTTTAGGCCTTGTGAACAGCATTACAGAGATAATGTCGCACTTACAGTCTGTTAGGCTAGCAATTCCAGCAAGTGTAGTGATGGGAACATGAGGCATGTCACCATTCATGCTGAAGATGAGGTCAAGAGGTCGTGTCAATGCACAGGCTGCTCAATATCACCAATCTTCCTGTATGTCACATCTCCAAAGTGCTGCAAAAACAACAAAAAAGTGGCAACAGAATGTTCACTCTCAACAAGATTGGATTATACATGCAACACTTTTCACTTTTAGAATTAATATCAATAAGAAATGGCCCAATATTTTCCAGACAGCTGTAGTGTACTTGTTCTGGGATGGGGATTCGAAATGGTGTCAGCTCATGAGTGGGCATTAATACAGTGCCAACATAACTGAATCTCTGAGGTACACAATTAATGCAGGCCCTACAACAAGCCTGGGCATGCCTTTATCAGTTATTGATTGAAGGCTCCGGTGGAAATGCCATCTTGCTCCCTGGTACCATTTTCCCATATGCATACACAACTTGAGGATATGCATTTCAGTTGCGAAAGCTCAACCTGCTCCAAGTCGAAAATGCAATGCGAGCGTAAACTTACAGGCGATCAACAATTTCAGGTGTCAAACGTATGTCGTGCACTGCAAGTAGACTCGGGTGGTGACAGATCTGATATGATATATACAAATTTCTTTTTTTTTAAAGTGACAACGATTGTGTTTGCGTGTTGTTTTTGTATCTCTGGCCTCTTGCGTTTGCTTATCTGTGTTTGTACTTTCAGTTTCGCACACGGAACGTACTAAACAAAATCCAAAGACAATTTATAAAACCTACTGTTAGCTAATTATATCTCAAATTCTTCTTTTGTTATAGTGCCAGTTAAAGATTCCCGGGACTGCCCGAAAACATAAGAGACATAAGCTCATCTTGACAACACTTATAACTGTATTAATACTCGGTCGTTATTATTTTTGTTGTTTAAGACGCTTGAGCAAAACAACGACGTCTGTGAAAGTGACAAAAATGAACTCGCGGTTAGCCGGCTAGCAACAACTGAAGATGTAGCTAATGTATGCTAACTGGCTAGGTGTAGCCTTATCTGTAACTTGCATTAGCTAGCATCACCGGGAGTGCATCAAACCCGGCTAGCCGTGGGTTGCTTATTCGAGATCGCTCTTTTCGTCACATAGGTCGCGTATTGGTTTAGATTTTCACTTCGCACTTGCTGTGGCCTTCATCGTCGCATCTCTAGCTCAGAAAGTGGACCTCGGACTTGCCTAAGGAAGCGTAACCCCGACCCGACGCCAAGGAGGCAGGGGTACAAAGCACAGACCCCATCACAAATCAGAATTACCCCCTTTGGCTGATTTCGGTAACGGTGCCCGGTGGCTGTCTGACAGCGGAAACACGCAGGAAGGTAAACAATCGGCCTGAAAAGAGGCTGTAACAGTTCAATCTAGCTTATTTACCTCTGGATGTGATGAGAAAGAGAAGTGGTTCTGGTGGAGAGGAGGAGGAGGGGGAGGAGCAGGAGTAGGATGGCAGCTGGAGCTGGAGAAGAGTCTCTAGCTCCCTCTCCGTCCCACTGTTCAAACAGCTCCCTCAGAGCTGACACAACGGCAGTAATCCCTGCATGGGTTTTACCCATTCCTTCTCACGGCGGACATATCTGCTGGGAGGGGGGGTGAGCAGCTTCGTTAGACGATTTTATCAGACGTCGGAGGTTATGTTGACGAGTATCAGGTCATTTTTCTTTAAAATAAATAAATAAATAAAAATAAATAAATAGGATGATGGAAGAAAAACGGGAATCCACGATCTACCCCCCTACATATCATCCGTCTCCTTCAAAATGCAGACCAGATGAATCCCAGAAAATCTCTTAAACTGACGTACTGTGCAACTTCTGTTTAATTATTGCTGTCGCGGGGGTGGTGGTTTACCAGCAGCTGTTTTTTTTTTTTTTTTTTAAGGATTTATACAAGTCCGGTGATAATAATAAAAGTATAGTAAGGTCCAGCATATATGGGTCTGTGATGATTGGTTCAAGCTTTAAGAAGCACAACAGGAACTCAGATCTTTCCCACATTCCTCTATTTATTTAATAGGGGGCTCTGTAATTTCCTTCACCAAAAAGGGAAATGATGTGATTTTCTGTAAAGATGACATTCACTTTTGTAAAATCTGTTTTGTCTGTTCAGCTGCCAAGTGATGTAGACTTTTCATCACAGCAAGAAGTCAATCAGCTGACTGCTTCCCACTCAAAACTTAACCATACCTTGCCCAAAGCTCCAAAAGTCACCAGCCCTCATAAATTTTCTCACATGCCCCAAACGAATAAAGGCTGTAGCGCTATGGGGACATGTGGATCTATTAAAACAGTTATTCAGATATACTACCTAATAGGCCAACAGTAAACCATTTAACCTCAGCTTGAGACACATTAAAACTATCTTGGTATCATAAACAGGTTTTGGGCTCCCTCTTGTGGAGAAAAAGTCATGTTTTTCCCAGACTAAAGCAAAGTTCTTTTCCTACCTTACTGTGTCTCTCTATCCAAGTATCCAAAATTTCTGTTTCTGATTCTCTGAGGAAAAGAAATCTCTTCAGCAAGAGTTTGAATTATGAAAACGAACCAAAAACAGTTACAACCACTGTATAGCGAGAATGAGCCACTGAAATGATTCCTCATTTATGTACCATGTACTCTTCAGTGAATCAAAGTTTTAAAAGACACTTAAGCATAAATTTGGGGACAGAAGAAAACAGTCCCCCCCACACACACACACTTTTAACTCAGTTTAATCAAATCTCCTAAAAGATTTACTTTTTAGATTTAAACTGCTCTGCATAGGATTGCTATGTAGTTTTAAAAGTATTGTCACCCCTCATTTCTTTATATTTTGCTAGAAATATTGGAAATAGGTGCAGCAGTTTATTGAAATGTGGAAAAATAAGTGGAAATACAATATATAAGGCAAAAACAGAGTTTGTACAATTCTAACCAGCTTGAAAGTCAATAATTAGTATGACCACCTTTATTCTTCAACACAGCCCGAACTCCCTCAGACAAGCTTTTTTGTAATTTCTTTAAGTAGTCTTCAGGAATAGTTCTCCAGGCTTCTTGAAGAACATTCAAAGCTCTTCTTTGGATGTTGGCTGTCTTTTGTTCTGTTCTCTGTCAACATGATGCCAAACTGGGATCGTTGTCATGCTGAAAAATTAAGCTGTTGCCAGATGGTATTGCATGGTGGATCTAAATCTGACGATACTTTTCTGTGTGCATAATTCAATTTTGACAAGATTTCCAACACCATTGGCTGAAATGCAGCCCCAAACCATGACAGAGCCTGCACCGTGTTTTACAGATGGCTGCAGACACTCAATGTTGTACCTCTCTCCTGACCTCCTTCATACATGTTGACGATGATTTGAACCAAAAATTTCAAATTTGGATTCATCACTGCATAAGACCTGTTGCCACTGATTTTCAGTCCAGTTCTTGTGTAATTTGGCACACCTCAGTCTTTTCTCCTTGTTTCCCTTCCTTAAGAATGGTTTCTCTACAGTCACCCTTCCACTGAGACCACTTCTGATGAGGCTTCAGTGAACAGTAGATGGATCAACTAAAGGGCCAGATGCATCTCTCAGGTCCTGTGTCAAGTTTTTGCTGGATTTGTTCCTATTTCTTAAGGACATGACTTTAAGACACCGTTCATCTGCTGTAAATAGGTATTAGGCCTGCCACTTCTTCTTTTGTCCTCCACTTGTTCAGTTTCTTCAAATATTTAAGGACACACTGCACACCATGCTGAGATATGTCACATTTTCAGCTAATAGTGCTTTGGGAATCACCTTGTTGATGCAAAAATACTATTTTATGTCTGTCAAACTGTGTTATCTTTGGCATTTTTCATAAATTCAACTAAATAAATGGGGAAGAAATTATGTGTTTATGTGACAGGCTGCCAGTAACAAAGTGCCTAAAGATACAATTTAAAAATGTCCAAAGACCTTCAGAAGGCCTGGAGAACTATTGCTCATGACCACCTTAAAATTTTACAAGAAAACATGTCTCCTTGGAAGTAAAATGTAAAGAAGAGAGGAGTGGCTCAAACACAGCATTGGATATGGGGTTTAACAATGAGATGGAAAATTTCATAAACCTGATCTTTTGTTTGAAAGTTGGAGCAAAGGGAAGGAGAAAATACAGACTGCACAAAGGTCACAGGGAACTCAGCCATTGTATATTTTTTTGTAAATGTTTCCTTATTCTTCCATGCTAACACATGCATCCTGTCTAAAGTGAGGCATACACAGAAAAAGACCGTGTTCTATAGCTAAAAAACAAAAAACTTATAAATGTTTTACCACCTACGCACTCAGTAACAATTGTTCCATTGTCCTTGGTTTTGTGAGCCTGATTTTCCTGGGTGGTGTCAGTGATAACATCTGAAAATGAAGATTGTCACCGTCATCAATGAGCTGAGGAAATATGTAGAGTCAGTGATGTGACCTCAGGCATGACAGGGTGTGGCCTGGATACTGATAAAGGTCATAAAGGGAAAATGATGAGGGCTGGCGACCCAATAGCTGATTAGATAGAGCACATACCATGTGGGTGCAAATGCGTTCAGCAGTGAGTCTCTGGTCTGATTTCTAGCCAGCCGCACCCTTACTTCATGTGATTCCCCTGCTTTCTCTTTCTACTTGTTTCCTGTTTCTCTGCACTTGAACTAATACTTCACCTGGAAAGAAGAAATAACATGGGTGTCATTTCAGTGATAAACAGGGAGGATGAGATTTTCATACAACAACTAACCTATTAAATGTTTATATATATATATATATATATAGAAGATCCCATGCAGAATAAATGCTCTGCTTCTGAAATGCTTAGGCTGTGTTTTGATGCCATGTGAAGCACAGAACAAAACTAGGGATGCAACATAAAATACCTGGACCTGGTGTTAAACTTGAACATTTGGGTCATCAAGCAAATACCAGAAATATATTGTATGTTTAGACAAATCAAACTCATGATACTCGAGATACTTCAGCAGTTCGGACATGTACCCTGCACTTAAAGGTTGGTGGTTGGTTTCGAGTGTATTTTAAAAGCTAAAATCAACTTCTGTACAAAACTGATCCAACTTTCATGCTGAAGATTAGCGTTGCTGACAAAAGCTGGGTCTCCAGCTATGACTCAGGGTCCAAACAGCAACTTTCAGTGGAAGAACCCACAGTGTCCAAGCCCGAAGGTGACGCATCAGGTTAGGAGACTGACAAAGAGCATGGTTGCTATTTTCAGCATTCAGGGGGTTGTGTACCATGAATTTGTCCGTCAGGGTCCATCAACACAGATCTTTGCGGGGTGGCTAAATTTATTCAGCTATGGTTTGTGATTTTAATTGGAGTTGTTGAACCTTGTAATCAAACCTACATGATTTAGAGGCAACCTAAATGTGTTCACTCTTTTTTGTAAGTCGTCATAACTAAAGTTTTATCTTCCTGTTTCCTACAACCAGTCTGCTAAAATGCTGCACTATGCGGTGTGGACGACAACATGTGACTCACTGTTTGTCGTCTTTGCTCTGGTCTTCCTCGTCACAAGGCTGGTTGTGTTTCCAAGCAGGTAAGATACTGTGATGGAATGTGGATCTCTGTTAAATTTGTACTGATAAATCAGATGTGTTTCCCTGACTGCAGATATCTTGATATCAGTGCACCTGTTGGCCAATAAGCAACAAAGTACATAAATGTTAAACTACAGTAGGTTTGATGTAAAGTTTGTCTGTCTAAGAGCACTGACAAGGTGATTTTCCAACTGCAAGTTTCCATTTATCAGTATAAAATATGGTGACAAGGGATGTGTATGCTCTAAAGCTCAAGAGTTTGGAGCATTGAAACAACAGCAGACTGAATCGAGGCTGACTGTTTGTTTTTCTGACTGTTTTTGTCTTCCAGAATAATCCACACCACCCTGGTGGTTTCTCTCGAGTTCTACAAGCCTTTCTTTGGTTATTATTTCTTCAATGCTCTGCTGTTAGTGCTGCAAGCGTTGCACATCTTCTGGGCCTATCTCATCCTGCGCATGGTCTACAAGTTTGCCTTCATGGGCAAGGTGAGAAGAGTGCATTATGTAACCAGGAAATGATAGGAGGAGGGGGAGTGTACTGAATTGCTCAATCTTTTATTTTGCTCCATAGGTTGAGCGTGATGAACGTAGCGATGAGGAGAGCGAGGAAGATGACAATGAAAAAAAAGAGGAGCACGAAGAAGAAGGGGATGAGTGCAGCTGGGACCAAAGGAAGGATGCAATTAACTCCAAACTGGCTTCGCTGGCTAACAACTGTGTCGTGAGCAACCTCACCAACCAGAGGAATATAAACAGCAGACTCCCAAAAACCAGATAGTGGAGCAGTTTCCTTTCATTTCCACCAAGCACTGGAAAAATAAATACTTTCCCTTCCAGTTACATACATACATACAGCTTGTCTCTAACATGATCCATTGATGATTTCAGGTCATGGTGGGTTTGCTTATCAGAAATAGGGCAAAGAAGCACAAATGATTGTAGATCGTCCTGCCCAGTGTGAAATCAGAAACACCATCATTAATGTTACTCATATCACTGCTTAATATAAAGCAGTGATATGATATAAATATTTTGACGAGTGTGTAATGTCTGTCACATCTAATCATAGATTTGTATTTATGCTGTTTCTTGTCATTGTATTATAAGGACTTGTTTGTGAATAACTAAGGAGAACAACTCATTTTGGTTCATCTTTACTTTTTTTAAGTTAGCAAGAAAAAAAATTATGTTTGCATAAAAAAAAAATCTAACTCGTGTGTATTGTGTAGCATAATAGATTTTAAATGAAACAAACTTAAGAGTGCAACTTAATACAAGTTCACCCGGACAGCTTTATGTCCACATACATGGCTCATTGTACATAGAATATTAAGAATGTTGATTGTAGTAAATCTGTTGATAAACCACTTTATGGGCTATTTTTATTAATCGTTTACTTAGCAGGTCATTTTAATCTGTGGCAGAGTACAAAATTCTGCTGTAGGCATCCCTTACGAATAAGAAACTTCTATTTTTCTGTGACAGGGTTTGATTTAGTTACATTTGAGATCACTTCTTAGAATAAATATGGTGCCCCCTGGTGCACAAAGAAGACCATATCCTTGTATAGAAGATACTGCCCCTCTCTGATGCCTTTACAAAAAAGTACTGCTTCTAGAAATATTGACTTGAACTGCATGTGTGTGTGTGTGTGTGTGTGTGTGTGTGTCTGTGTGTGTATATATATATGTGTGATCAAAAACATTTT